>WBNM01003914.1:197583-272909 GCA_013399055.1 Ramphastos sulfuratus | reverse complement strand
CCTTTCCCCTCTTTCCCTCCCTTTATCAATAACGAGCTCAATCCCCATATATCTCATGTGATAAATCTGGAGAGATCTGAGGTGAGATGTCAAAAAAATATGACAAGAACGTTAGGGGAAAAAAAGGGTTAGATTGGATTAGAGTTAAGGCAGATGCCACTACACAGACTGCCAGAGAGAAGGAGAAGTAGTGAGAACTAACTGAGAAGTGTGTGAGAAGTGAGTGTCTTATCTATATTTTGACTAATTGTGTTTCTCAGCAGAAGAATGAGTGATAGAGGTTACTGGGTTTTTTTTTTCTTCTCACAGTTAAGGATTTAATTTCTCTCAGTGAAATATTCTGATTAGCCTCAAACCAGCACAGTATACAAACTGAAGCTGTAGTGAAAGAAGGGTGATTTGTGGTGTCAAAGATAACAGTGGGAATTTGTGAGAGACAATAAGGAGAAGACATTGGTAGGTCTTGAATTTAAAAAGGCCATCGTTGATGCCTGTGACAGTTGTTTTAACAGAAGTTGGAAAATGGATTTCTGTGAACCTGAGGTGGGGACTGTTCTGTGCACACAACAGCTTCGTAAGTGAAGCCATTCCCATTTTTAACCTTTACCTTTGACAAGTTATGATCATTTCATGTCTTATGACAGACATCCTCTAGCTATTCATTAAATGACTAATATTCCTGCACTTTATACAGTCATAAATAATATGTGCTAGATGTGACCATTCCTGGCAGAGCTCCAAACTCTTGTTAATGCAAAGAAGCATTTGTTTGCCTTCTACTTAATAGTGATCAAGAGAATGAAGCTGTTGCTGTAAAATGTTTTTAACTATTTGGAGTGTTTACATCAACAAAACACATTCCTTACTTACTGCATTCTCTCAAATTACTTTTTTGATGACAAACACCTACCTCCTTCCTGATATCCCTTCCCCCATTCGCCTTTCACTTTGAGCAGGATGCTTTCCAAAGCAATCATCTGGTTCTGACCCAAGTACAAGTATGCTAAATTATGCCATTGTGCTTCTGTTTTTCCTGAAGTTTTCTCTGCCTCCTCCTTTGTTTTATGCTAACCCATTTGATAGTCTCTTCTTCTGTTTGTGGTACACAGTGCATACGTTTAGCCTTTCCATTATTTCTGTGTATTTAACTTCAGTATCCTGTTTTGGCCTTTGCAAACAGTTCCAAACTGGTAAAGTTTCCAGACCTGGTTCTTAACCTGTTTCTAGAGCCTGAAGTGCCAGCTTAGTATAGCTACATCTGCATTTGCAAGTAAATATCTTCACTTAAGAGTCTGTGTTACGACAGGAGAGAAGATATGGAAAACATGGAATTCAGAGACAGCATGATAATTTCCTTCATTTCTGTTAAAGAAGAACAGAACATGGAGGCAGTGATAGCTTCAAATATTTTCTTTGAATTAGGTGAAAAAAGTGCCGTTGCTCCAAAGCATAAAAGGTGACACCAAAGGGAGGATACACTACTTGCTTTTGCAGGCAGGCATTCTGCCTGCTGTGGGTGAAAGGTCTTGACCTATAATGAAAAATGTGTGCGAAAAGAGTTTGCATCCCTGTGTCTTTGATTCATAAAGGTAGCTAGTGCATTGCATGGAGTTCAAAGGATTTTTCCATAAGCAGAGGGAGTATTTATATACACAGATGATGAATAATTTCTTATGGTGATAGAACTGTTTGATTTGTCTGTTTTTGGATGCTGGCAGAATAGATTGAGTTTGTTCCTTGTAAAAAGGGACTGGTGCCTAGCCTTCGGGTTCTGTTAACCAGCCTTATCAAATTGAACTCTTAAGTGGAATTCCACCAGAAAGACAGCTGATCCACTGTTTCTAATATATGTGAGGAATATGACTAGAACACTGCCTCACTTTTTGCTTTAAAATGTTGATTTTTTTTCTATTAGCATCCAAAAAATTAATAAAATACAGGAGAAACACGAATTTCATTTGATATTTGAATATGTATGAGAAAGAGACAGCTATCTTAGGAGACAGCTGCAAATAAGAGAGTCTTATTCACAGGAAATTGGGAGCACAGTTCAAAGAGTATGTTTAAGAAAGTCAGCAGTATTGAGGCAGCTAGAAAGAATGTGTGGGGAGAGAATACAAGGCTAATAATAAATAGAAATACAATGCTACTGCAACCAATAATAACCAGAAAACAGTACATAACTGTTCTACGAGATGGAGATAATGAAGCAGAGATGAAGTAGAATTTAAGCTTGAGATACAAAGAGGTTGTCCAGTATGTATGAGAGCCTTTGATATACTTCCTCTTTCTGGAATGCTTTTCTGAAAATTAAAATACCAAATTAATTGCAGACAAAGCTGTTCCTCATGTTTTGTCTTAAAATTAGAAATCTCAAAAATTATTTTCCACCCTATCTAAAACATTTCTAACTTTTATTCAATGAAACAAGTAGATCAAGAAGCCTAAGTTTATCTGGGAATTATGTAGTAGGTGTATTTCTGAAATGTATTTCTTTTAGTCCCTGTCAAGGATTGAATTGTATTGGGTGTTTTGAGTTTGCTAGTTAATAAATATTTATGTTTTATTGTTGGGACCTGTGTCACAGATGCCTGTGTCTCATCAACAGGTGCTCCGTGCATTTTTTGCATGGTAGAATTTGCTATAAAAATGAGGCTTGTGCACAAACTTGTATTTGTCATCTGGTTTTGGTTTGAAATGAGAACTGAGCCATGATTCCAAAAGTTGGCCAGCCCTTAAACCCTTTCTGCTCTTACTAGAGCAGAAAGGTAAAAGTCGTGGATGCTCTCCCTGCCTGGAGGTGTTCAAGGCCAGGGTGCATGAGGCCTTGAGCAACCTGCTGTAGTGGAAGGTGTCCTTACCCATGTCAGAGGAGTGCAACTAGATAATCTTTAAGGTCCCTTCCAACTCAGATAACTCCATAAGCAAGTGTTAGGTCTTTTGTATCTTGGCTGCTTGTCTTGGTGCTGTTCTGTTTCCCTTTGTATCTGCAAGTTTGTATATGGCAGCCATCAAGATGTTGCCATCTCCTGTCATCACTGAAGGGGATGCACTGTGTATGGCTATGTGGTGCCTTGATGATGGTCTCTCCCTTAGCACGTTTGCTGCCTCCAGATGCTTGAGGTAGTGAGCTGGATAAGCTGTTTTCCTTGGGTAGTTATGCATCATGCCTAATTTTTTTCTCTGCTTCTCCCTGAGCTGGCAGTGATTCCAGAGGCAACAAAGCAGTTCATTGACAATCATGCAGGAAGAACTGCTTTGTTTTCTTTATTAAATTGTGAGTTTTTAAGACAGAGACTGGAATGGGCTTAGTTCTAGTAAGTTAGAATAGCCTAGAGGGTTTTCTGTGCTATACTAGCAGTCTCCTGTGTACCAGTGGTAGCATCACTACTGCAGTGTATATTGCTGCGTAGCAGCATACCTTTTATTTAGCTGAATATAAATAAACAGCAGGATACTTGAAAGAAATAACACTCCAGAGAAAACACAATCCTAGTGCAATTAGAGCATTTCTATTTAGATAATTGCTCACTGAAATTATAAGCTTGGATCTAATCCTCAAGGGATACAAGAAATTGGCAGTTCCAGGATGATCTGTTTCTTTCACTCTTTTCACACCCTAGTATATCTATATCTTTGTTTCTCAAATCCAAATCCTGAATGCTGATTTATTATTATTAATTTTCCTTTGCCTTTTTTCCTGCTGTAGTGAGAATGAAACCAAGAATGACAAAATAGCAAAGGGTGCCCTGGAGATAATCTAATTTTTAAGGGAATCTGTGTAGAAGAGTGATAATAAGCATGGTAATTTACTGCTGCTTGAAAGAAAAACATGACCTCATGCAGTTACAAAGGGGCTTGCCCTAATTATGGGTGCAAACAGGATGGACACTAGGGTATTGGTGAGGCAGGTGAGACAGGTGAGACTCCACAAACAAGCATTTACCTGACTGAGACTCCTCTACCTCTTTTTTATAGGACTATGCTTTTTTGTGAATATTTTTTTTCATTTTCTAAGAACTGTAGCTTGGTTCTCAGGCTGGGAGGTAGAAATATGGTTCGCTTCCTGACTATCCTGCTGACTTCGGATGTGAGTTTAGGCAGGCTACCATCTTGTCTTTTCCATATCTGTAAAGGGGGAATTGCCAGCCATAGAAAGAGTGCATTGCGTTGCTTCACATGCTTTAATCTTGTTTCTTTCTTCTCAGGTTGTTGATTTTTAAAAAACACTTATTTTTTCTCTTAAAACGAGACCCATGAAATCCAGAAAACTGGGAGTACAAAGAGATTTTTCTGTTACACTGCTTAGCATTGTGTTCTGAAAAAAACAGTGTTTTGGCCAGAAAGAAACTGTTTTTAAGTACTGATGAGTAAAACAAATCTCCCCTGTAATCCATGTCACTGCTTTGTTTAGTTCTGTTTTCTTAAATGTCTCTTCAGTTCTCTGTTTTCAACACATTTTTAGAGACATACTTGCACTTGCAGTGTAGAGAAATGCTGCCTTGAACACCTGCCAAAAACTAGATTTTTAAAGGAATGGAACTAGGATAAAGAATTTAGGGTATGTTGCAGTTCATAAGAATAAAATCAGAAGCATTAAGAAATAACATTTCCACACATTAATTACTGAAAAATGACTGAATTTATTGATAAAGCAAAGTGTGAAGCCAATAAAGATATGTGTGAAGTACCCTTATTGGTGTGGAAAACTGGCTCTGTATTTATATGAGAAGATTCCACATCAGAAAAATCAAATATTGCCTTGTGTATGACTTTAAAATACCTGTTAGCTAGAGGAGTAAAATACACCTTCAAAATATTTTTTCTATTTGTAATTATTTCTGCATATTCCAGAGCTCAGATATTTCCCCACAAATATATGAAAAAGTTGTACATATCCATATGCAGTTCCTATGAATCGGGCCTCTTCCCCAGCTCTTTAACATTTAAAAGAAGGGAAAAAGCGTGGGTGTGAAAGTATGGGGGCAGTTTGAGAAGGCACTCTTTAAATGGCATGGGATTGTGTCATTCTGTCTCGTAAATTACATCCTCAAACCGTCATTTACTTCTTAATCCTACTTTTGAATAATGAATATTCATCTAATCTCTTGGTTGTTCAAGTAACTGCCATTGCTGAAGAACATCTTTCCACAGCCGCAGAAATGCACTCTGAATTTTGCTTCTCAGGGCTACCCTGACTTAGATTTACAGGGGCTTGCTCTGATATATTTTGAACAAGACTGAATGGTCTGGGAGCAGGGGGAAGAGATGAAACTGCTAATTTCCTTTCCACCCTAGAGTGTGATGACACATATCAGTCCCCAGCATAAAGTAAAACTGATACAGGCTAAACCTCTGCCTCAAAGGACTGTTTGTATTGATTTGGAATTGGTAAAATAACACCAACAGTCTGCTTAGTATTCTCACCATTCATAGTCTAAGTGAGGTTCTCAAATGGGTGCAGAGTGAAAGCCACAACAATTGAGGATTCTTCTGAGCTGAGGAAATGCTTGTTGACAAATTTCCTTGATTTTGTTTGTGAATCATGCTGTTAGATCAGGGCACAGCAGACTCAATGGCTGATGAAGTCATCCATGTTTTCCTTTGTTGCTTGTGGTCTGCTGAATGTTCACTTGTATTACTGCAGGACACAAGTTTATGAAGTTGATGTGTTGTTATCAAAGCCTTTTAGTGTAGCCTTTATACACCTCTTTTTTTTTCTCTCCTTTTTAGTGGTCAGCCATCTGCAAGAGCTGTTTATTGTGTCCAAAGGATTGCTATAGCATTCAGGCAGAGTACAAACAATAGCTGAACTAGTTTCATTAGCAAAGGGCATCCAAAATCAATGTCTAGGCCCAATTCCTTCATTCTTAATCTTGTATCAGTATAATTCTCATTTAAGTGGTTAACATCTGATTTACTTGAGCTAAAGTGAAAACAGATATGGCTCTGCAGACTGACACTATTCATGTTGATGTGAAACCATTTATATTGCTGCCAAATTGTTGTTTTGTTTTGATTTTTTTTAAATTAAAAAAACCCCTTTTATTATGGTGGCAGTGAATAAAAGCCAGATGAAATTATAAATTTCACTTCTTATAGTATGTGAAAAACTGAGACATCTTATACTAGCAGCCCTAAGCTAATTCACAGCAGTCATTTATCTTCATTCTTTTCTACAAAGACTGGCTGAACATTTTTAATACACATAGCTTTATGTGGACACTGATTATAAAATACTGCTACCTTTCTCAGTGTTAAAACACTCTCCACTCGTTATACAGTATTTGTCCCAGAGAACAAAACAGTAGAAAGGATCCAGTGTCAAGTTTTTATTCCTGTAGCTTCTAAAAGAATATATATATATAAAAAATAATCTTGTTAATCTGAACTTAGGCTGCTAGGTTTCTACATTTCTATAGGGAGTATATCACAGATGAAGCAAGCTTTCTCAGGGGGGATTATAGTTCATTGCTTGGGAAAGTTAATTGGTAGTACAAACCCCACAGAAACGTTTACTTCATCTGCAGACACAAGATACCTGAGCCGTTCACAGTAACCTAATTTTCTAGTCTTCAAAAGGAAGAAAGCGAGAGACTTGTGTGCTTAAATATAAAGAATTTAACTGGAGTGAGTCTATAAGCAAATTATTCCATTTGGTGCGTTAGTGAATGCTGTCAGGAATCCCATTTACTATCACACCTCATCCTACACCACCATTATGCCTTGCAGCTTTTAGACTGAGTGCTCCTCAATCTAAAGGGGAACATCACTGTGCACAGCATTCAAGAGCGTGTTCAGGGAGCATTGTATGTGGATGTTCAGGGAGGAAACCAGCTGCAGACTTCCCTGTGTCATCAGATTCCTGTGAATTCTTGCGGAAGAAAGAGGGAATGGAAAGCAGTGACATGCCTCTATGGGACATGCACAAAAGATGAGTAGTCAAAGGGACTCAGACACATCAGCATCTTCTATCTATTTGTCAGAAAGGTTGCCTGATACTTAATGACAATGTATCTGATGTTTCATTTGCATAGACTTTCCTGTAATATGGCTTACTTTTTTTTTTTTTTTTTTAAATCAATGTGTTTGTTGGCATTATTAGTGGAATGAACAGAGGTCTTTTCTTTCTCTACATCTGTGGTGAATGTCTCCTGCTCTGCTTGCCATCCAGGCTTAATGGATATTAAAACTGGTGCCGACAATATCGTGTCATCACTCGTTCTTTGGAGTATGGCTTGTTGAAGGTTTCTTGCAGTACTGCATTCTAGAAAGCATGATATTACTGTTGTAGGAAAGAGGCTGAATTCTGTGTGAAAATAAAAGCAAGACTGTATTAAAATACGACAAGATTTGAAAGGACAGTAGAGGCTTCTCAGCATTCACTGATGTAGCTTTCGTTGCCTCTTGGAGGAACCGAATATTGCATGGAAAATCTGTACCATTCTTTGAGGTTTTTATGATTTTTCTTACTGCCAGTGGTTAGCACATATCCACACCTAAAAGATGTTCTGAAAATGCCCTTTCTCATTATAACTCGTTCAGTCAGAAGAAGAACTTCTGGTTCAGGTACTCCAGACAGGTTTTTGGACGCAGGGCCTGCTTTTGTGACTAGGCGGTTTAAAAAAACGCAGAGAATGGCACTGTCATGGCACCAGCAGTGCTTGCTCAGGCTGCAGATGAAGGCCTTCACTATTTTGTTGTCCAGCAATTTGTACCTGTGCAAAGTACAAGTAGAATGTCATTAAATCAAGAAGGTTGCTTTCACAGGCACAGGTCTATTGAGATGAGATGGAGGGCCAAGAAGGTTGCTTCTTGTCCCTGCCTGTATTTCCATTGCCTGGTATGCTGTCTTACATCCTGGTCATCCACATGCAGCTGTGTTAATACCTCCATCCACACTACAGCTGTTTCTGCTTTAAAGTCATCTCAGTGATTCTTGGGCCATAAACTGAAGCTGGTTTTGCTGAGCTAGTGGAAGACTTAGCTGCTCCCAGACACTTATCTCTGTCAGAGATTTCTGTATTGCAACAGAAGCTGTGTGAATGCTCCCTAAGCCATTCTACCTAATGGTGTTAATCTGCCTCTGCTGGAGGGTGCTGACCTAATAGATAATGATGAGAAGGTAAAGATGGGTGCAGGCCTCAACTGAATCTCACAAAGATGTCTGCCCATGGTTTCCATTAGTTTGTGGATAGGTGGTCATCTTCCAGGCCTGCCAGTGGAGCTGCTGTGCAACCTATTTCTGTCAAATTAGAGAACTCTTCTACAGCTGTTTCTTGCAGCCTGTCAAATTTGGCTGAGACATTTAGGGCAATGGTCATACAGTATGTCTGAGGTGATGGTGACATCATGTTGGATGCAAATTCCTTCCTGGGATATGGATGTTTACAAGGTTTGTGTAAGCAGATGGAGCCTGTGTTGGTTCACACCAACAAAAATACGTAACCCGTAAATACGAAAAAGCATGAAAAGCAGATCAGAATGAGGATAGAAGTGCTCTCCAAGTTTTTTATCCATTGTACCACATAGCTGAGGCTCTTTCTCCACTGCTATTGCCTGTTTGTTGAATCAACAGCACAGAATTTGAGGTCAAGACCAGCCAGAATATGCAGAGAGGTAATGTTATGTCCCATCAATAATAAGGAGCTTGTGAGAGAGAGAGAAATGAAGAAATGTCTTACCTCCTAATCATTGCACATCTTTCCCCCTCTCAGCTTGCTCAGACTCTCTCACACCCATGATATAAAGGCTCCTATGCTGAGTTATCCATTAACAAATGTAAGAAACCAGCTGGGGAAGTAAAGAGAAAGGGAATATTGTGCACTGTGGTCTCAGTTACGAGGCTTCAATGTTTTGTTTGCCCCAGGACCTAAACCAGCTTGTGGTCTGAGAACTGAGGTTGAGCTGGAGTTCTGTGCTTTGCGGGGACACAGATCAATAAGTGCATGTTGGTAACAAAGGAAGATCTGACCCTTGGCTGTCACTTCCATCTGGCAGCTGGAGGCTGGGGAGGGATTTCTTGCAGCGGGGGCAGGGACCAATTCGTTTTGTACAACCACAGCATGACTTGCTGCTGGCAAGGGCTGGCCACTGACAATGGCTGATGCTGATTTGAACCACTGATCTGATAGCATTTCACAGCCAGCCCAAGTCAAATTGTCTTTGTTGTTTCCATAATTGCTTTTGTGTATCGATCATGAGCCCTGTGCTTGCTCTGGTGTAAATACCAGTGGCTTTAAGGAACCCAGGGGGAGGCAAGGTACACATGTAAGCGTCCACACATAGAGAGAAGGAAATTAGGAGTCAGCAAAGGAAGGGTCACCAACAAGAAGTAGTAGAAGTGTAGGAAAGAGTAGCATCTTGAGAAAATATTTTCAGGGGTCCTTTTTTCATCAAACACACATTTTAGTGATGAACTCAGTGAAAGGTTTAGTAATATTAACAGCAAAGAAGCAGAAAAGGAGGAGCTTCTAGACAGCACATTTTTTTCTTGACCAAGCAAGCAATGTTTGGATGAAGTAGACCTGTATAGTTTTGAAAATAAGGTAGTGCTCAAGGCCATATTTGTTTTAATACTTTTCACTGCAGCATAAAGCTCCTAGTTTCTGCCTTGAAGAGCTTACAATGAAGTGAACAAGTCAAATGAGTAAGGAATCATGTGAAACAATGAGTATTTATTATAATTTTTCAAATAGAATGAATAGGATCAATAATTCACAAACCTGTCTGCAGCAGGGCTTTTTTGGGGCATGAGTGTTGCTTAAAGGGGTTACATCCATCAGGGTCAAAGAACAAATTATTCCAGCCCACCATATTTATGAAGTGCCTAGACAGGGATACACACTGTATCTAGTCTTTGTTGACTGTCAGCTCAAGCAGACTAACCCTCAGGGATCTGTTCTCCTCTTGTCCTCTGGATATTATCGATCCTACTGTACTGCTACTTGTCCATGTTCTTTCAAGGTATTGTTAGGCTGGCTGAATAATATATTTCTGGCTTAATATTTTGACACAACATTTTATTATCTGGCAAACTTTCGAAGACTAGGAAAGAAATAATGTTTCTGGAACAGTATGCTAGAAGTTAAGATGTTTTGGGTATGTATCTTAAAGGAAAAAGATTAATGTTTGTGCTGGAGTGAGAACGAGAAGATCTTGTTCTCCAGGTACACTGGGAGGGAAAGAGATGTCTTGCAGGGTACGTAGACCACACTGTGTGACACACTCGTGCAATGCTTTGCTTGATAGTCTGGGTTGCCACAGCTATATAAGGGGCTGACAGGGGTGGGCCATATGGAGAGTTCACCTCCACATAATGTCTCAGTATGGCAGTGATCAGCCATCCCTCCATGGTTCATATCAGTACAACATGGGTCACACCTGATGTTTTTACCTTTGTGGACTGTTATAATGATAATTGCTCAGGCTTTTGTCTCCTGTTGGAAAAGATAATCATGGAGCATTCTGCACAGAGCAATTTTAGTGAATGGGTTAAATTTGTCATTGGAAGATTTACCCAGAATGTATTAAAACATGTCAGATTTGCAAAAAAAGACCAACACAACTTGGTGCAACTGTTATCCAGGTAGTGGGCAGGAGAAAATTGAAGTGCCTTGAAAGTTTTGGATTGAGATTGTTGCCATTGTGTTGCAGAATCAGAGTGGCCATAGCTAAGACATAACTAGCTTTTGTGTTAATATTATAGTGCTATTGAATTCCCTTCCTTGAAATATGTAGCAGTTCTCACTTCTTGATGTTTTGTTTCCACACATTAGACACTTCATTTTAAAAAGTACTTTTATGTACATGGACACATATGCACTCTCACACAAATTTTTTTTTTTTTTTTTTTTTTTTTTTTAAACAAAGCAGACACTGGAACACAAACAGAAAATTAAATGCAGGACAAGTGTTGTAGTTGCTATAGGCGTAGGCAATAAGTATAATTCTGAACATGACAGTATTATTTTTGGTACTCCAAACTAGAGAAACAATATTTTTTCTACACTGACAGAAGCAATAGTAAAAGTTAAAACATCATTTCTCAGGTTCTATAAACCAAACTGACTGATGTGCTGTCTGCTGAAATATACATTGCTTCAAAATTGATGCTGCTGTTATTTTTTATGTGTCTAAACTTTTAGTGATTTGTCTTCCTCAAAGACAGAAAGAAGAGGTAGGGGGAAGAGATTCCTAGCATCTGCCCATAATGAAGGATTCCTCCTATTCTGTATTTCAAATCTTTCTTGATCAAACCCATGTCATTCTCTGAAATGCTTCTCAAGAAGGAAAAATAGTTTTTAGCCTTGAAGACAAGAATTAAACCTTAGGGGGGGATCTAAACCTTAGCGAGGGATCTAAAACTAACAGCAAAGGGTGAACACTCCTGTAATTATTCTTTCTGGTGTTTCAGGTTTGGGAAATGTAAGGCAAACCAATCTGAATAGTCTTTCTAAATGACTGCACTGCAAAAAAATTTCTCGTCATGAGAAGGATAGGAGATCTTGATACTAAAGTAGTGGAAGACTTGAGATAATTTAAGACTGTTTTGCAATATTCTTAGCTTCATCTTTTCTGGGCTATTGCTTCTGTATTTTATCAGTTGGAGTGGAAATATAGTATTTCTCATCAAGTGAAATAAATTAACCTTCCATCTCTCTCCCATTTATAAACTGAAGATAAAGCCATGGCTTCCCGGTTACTTTATCCAGGATACACAAGATTACAGCTGAAGAGGGCCTTCTGCCTTTTGCCATTCCCCCAGATTTTTCCCTGTACAGTAAAAAGTCATTATTTGTCTGTTTAGCATCCTGCGATGCCTAAAGGGGTCAGTTAAGTGCTGGTGCTTGCATGAGGGAGAGAAAGAATGGATGGGAGGGGGAAGGGCAGGGAGTGTATGACCAGCTTTTGTGGGTCTACATTTTTCTAGCAGTATTAAGAGGCAGGTCTATGCTAATCTAGTTTGTTTTGAATGACCTGGGTTTGGTACCAGTTGAAGTGAACAGCTGCAAGCTGCTCTAAAGGGACAGTAACCTCTGCATCTGAGTTGCTGATGAACATCTAGGGATAAACCTTTTCCACCCACACAGCTATTTGCAAGGTGGGTGCTTGTCCACACCCTTTATTTCTTCTCTCTGCAGAGCTGAAATAAGAATCTAGTAAAATAGATGGCTGCATGCAAAGCCTATAAATAACCGTTCGGTGATGAAAGGTCTACATGTTAATCTCTTATTATCTCTTCTCTTATCACTTCTTACCTGTTCCTATTTGGCAGGTACAGTATTTTAGTTTATTGGAATACATACAAGGAAGTTTTTCTACAACATGTCTCAGGAAAATATACTCAAACATTACTGTCACCTAGAGGTTTGGTAGGAATCTTCATAGTTGCAAGAAAATTTTGCGACTATATTGCTCTTTATTTTAAATTTTTTCCTGTTAGTTGAATGAATACCCCCATATTCCTTCTATTCCTTTGATCAAGGCTACTGAAGATATGCAGTAAGATAAAGCAGAGAAGAGCTGGTGGCAGAGTCTTTTGTGGAGATCATAGCAGCTGAAGTTGGTTATTTATCTTCTCAGAGACCAGGTTTATGTTTTATGATAGATTAGAAGTGTTACTGAAATGTGATAAAAATCAGCTGCATGTTCTGGGATTAGCAACATTATTTCATCTGGCTACTTTGTTTTTTCACAGGGTTCAGTGCCTTCTGCATTTAGTGTTCACTAGAGGACCTTCAAAATGAAAGCATCCTAGTTTTGGTATTTGTGTCATGTCCAAGGGAAAAAAATATTCCAGTGCAAGTACATAATGAGCAAGATTCTCCATGGATGTAAATTATTGCAGCTCCATTGATTTTAGTAGATCGCATCATGTAGTGTACAGTTTGGGGATCTTGTTCTGAAAAATATTCCTTACAATATTTGGTGCAATGAATATTTATGTCTGTCTTTCTCGCAGCCATGAAAAACTAACCAACTTGCAAATATCTACATTTAAAAAATAATCCAACCAGGAAAAAAAAAAAAAAAGAGCAGTTTGTAAGAGGAGAAATAGCCAATCCAAGGACTGTACTTGAGCTTCGTGCCGTGTGCCATGGAAATGGCAAAAGCCTTAGCTGGGATCATGTATAGGTTTTACAACTGAGAGACCTAGTTTGAGAAATTGATGTGATCTTAGCTTCCTGCTGTGTTCACTCACACTTGTAAGAAAATATCGAGTGTCAGTGAACTTGAATAGGTTAGTACTATTTTTGGCAGATGATAGAGCCTGGTAAAAAACTAGTATTGTTTCTTACAGATCAGCAAGAAACAAGAAATTGGATTAGCAAATTTATTTTTTTAACATGATGTGCTTTGGCTTTAGTTCAACCAGGAAATGACAAAGTACTTACTCCCAGATAAACTATCTCCTGTAACATCATTTTCATCTAACCCACTTCTCAAATTCTGAGCGGCCTTTGTGATCTTGAAAATGGTGGAAACAGCTCAGATTCTTCTCAGTCTATCTGTTTGAATGTTGGTGCTTCCTCACAGATCTGATGAAGTGCAGCTGACTATAACAAGAGGCTTTGAGTTCATGCTAAGTACCGCCAAAAAGATCACAAGTTGGAATACAAGAAGCTTTAGGGCATGTTAGACAGAGACAGTAAAAATCTTGTATTATGTGAGGACTAAGGAGGCAAAAAAAAACCCAAAACCCCTCACAAACCCCACAAACTCCCCAACCCAACAAACCCACATCAGATGAATTTTGTGTGGTTATAGGCTTTACTACAGTAATCCTTGCACATGAATGCATGCATTCAGAGATGGTTTTTAATGTACATAAGCAGTGTGCATACTTCTGTTCTACATTGTGCAGCTTTCTTCTCCTTTCAGCAGTAGCGGAAGCTGTTCTTACAGATGCTGGTAATACCCATGTATGAAGACTGTAGTAGGGAAGCTGGGGCTTTCAGTAATAAATACAAGCTTATCTGGTTGTGTCTGTGTTTTCCAGTCAGACTTTAAAAAGAGAAAGTTATTTTTGCAGTTTTCAAGTATTGCTTCATGGTTATTTTTTATTCCGTAACAGCAAGAGTTCATCCATAGTTCTTGCTCCACATGTATCAAAGTGAGAGGAATAGTAAAATAAGCTCCATGGTAAGAGAAATGGTGTCATTGAGGAAGATCTGTTGTGTAAAATACTCTGGAGCCTATTTTACCATGCTCAGAAGAGAATAAATTCCAGCATGTGCAGGCCTCTATCAAAAAGCTGAAACTTTGATTGCTGGTTTCCACTTTATTGTAGGTTTGTGTGTCAGCTGAGTTTAATGTTGTGCATGGTATCCCTTCTGTAAATGTTTTATGCAAATTGCTGAGAGCACATTGTCAGATTTGCTAGAAAGGTGCCAATTTCAGAGTCAAAGTCATGAATGAAGTTTCTGTACATCAAAATGGCCAGCAACTTGGTATTTTCTTCTTTTCTGTTTTTTTAGGTGACATGCACAACATTCACATTCAACCATGTAGAAGATTAGTTCCTCCAGAGCCTTTCTTGTATAATATATTCTGTAATCATCAGGGTTTTTCAGATCAGTCTGAGAGATATGTGAATACCATCCCCATTTTACAGGTAATAAACTGAAGCAAAGGAAAGTGCATGGCAATTTACACTAAAGCTTGTTGCCTAAACTGGGACACTTAGGACCAAAGTTACTTTTTCCAGCCACCATGTGGCACGTACAGCATATAATCAGGGACCAGGTTGTGTTGCAGCTAGTCAGTATTCAGGAATGTGTCCAAGGATCTCCACTGGGGAGCTCTGAAATCATGGAACAATTTTGATTCAAAAGGTTTTTTAACTATGAGAAAATAAAGTAGAGCTGGTGATGAAATCCCATTTCACTGTGCAATACTCAGGTGTCCTAACATGAGACTGCCTTCTGCTTACTTTTCTCTTCCCACTGCCTGCCTTTTTATTGCAGAAGTGCTTGTAGACATCATCAGTTAACATGGGACCCTTATTCTCCAAACAACTGAATCCCAACATGTATCCATTCTGAGCAATGGGGAGTGTGGAAAAGAATCACATGGAATTAGATAATCTAGGGCCATACAATGCTATGTGATGTAGTGGATTTCTCCCTAAAAACTAGTTCTTCTGGCACCTTGCACAGCATCTCCCAAGTTCTGCAAAGTCTTCTCCTGCCCAATGTGCTTTAGTTTTCTTCCCTACTTATCTGTTGTTCTCCCTCTAGACAGACTGCTGGCAGGGACATTTAAACTGTAGAACGTTTAACTGTAGAAGAAAGAATACTGTATCTGTGGCCACTCTATGGTATTGTTGGAAGAATTGTGTTGCAGCCTTACTCAGTGACACCAGGAATTTCTCTGTACAAATGTCCTTTGGCAATGATTGTTGACAGATGTAATAATAGAAAATAATGATATTTTAATGGAAGTTAATATTTTGAATGTATTTAATGGAAGTTAATATTTCAAATGTATTTTAATGGAAGTTAATATTTCAAATGTATTGATTATATTGTGGCACTAGTGACTTTCTACAGTGCTCCACAGAGCATCCCAAAGGCATATTTTAGGTGCATTAAGCAAGAACTATTTAGTGTTTATTTTAAAACACTTATGAAAGGTACAACACAATAGAAGAGAACCTTATCCATTATCTGTGGTTTTGTTTGCAGTGTGTTCAGCAGAGAGTCTGTAGCTTGTATTTCCCTTTTCTGGAACAATTCACCTTTACTTATATACTTTTAAAATATGCAAGCAGCGCAGAGCATCTGTAGTCCTCATGTTTTAATTTGTGGACATTTCTACTTCTATGTACAAGTTGGGTGGTGCAAACTAAAATTCAGAGGTTGGTAGGTTGATGTGCCCAGGTTTGAAGACATATATGCAGTTTTCACAATATGAACATCCAGATCTTTTTAAAGGTAACAGAGAGAAGAACGATTATTTTAAGTTGCTGAAATATTTTATTGGTAGGGTAGAAATGTTTAAGGCTGGTAATAGCTTTAATTTATTTCCCCCATATGAATTAAGTGGGTTGTAATGAAAGACCAAGTGTATGTTGAGATGAATGAGTAATTGAATGAACTGTCACATCTCTCTCCCACTCACCAGCTTGTGGAATCCACAGTTGAGGACCATTAGTGGTGATCTCAGCTGCAGGGCAGTAGATGTGCAGTTCACAGCTAAGTTAGCACACTCAGTTAAAAATGTTTGCTTCTTGCTTCAAGAACATCACTGCAAACTGTCACACCGGGATTCCAATAGACTTTGTAAAAAGCTCCAGATTGTGAGTGTGCAAACATAAAAGGAAAAAAGGCCCAGTAAATAAGCTAGCACTTCAGTCTCACAAGTGATTCTTGAGATGCACAGTGTTTGGTTTATGCAGTTGATATTTTCAGGTGTGTTCTTTTCAAGTGTAACTTCCCTCATAGGTCATGCTGAAAATCCAAAAGCTCTTGAAGTGTTAAAATAGCTTGATGCAGCAAGGAAGCAAAGTTTTGAGATATAGAATGTCTAGATGTAGTAAGTAATTTCTTCTAAAAGTAACCTTCCCTGGGTGTGATGCATTGTAAATTGTGTTTGGTAATGAATGCTACAGTTAAATTTAGACTTGCATAGTAAGCTGAGTTTATAAGCTCCTTTCTTTTAGCAGATTTTTTTCTCATCTTAGAAGATGGTTTTGTGTGATTTTACGTTTTGAGAAAGACTGCAAAATCTTTCTTTTCCTCTCTTCTGTCTACCCTTCTTATCTACAGTCAAACCACATCATAATTTCTGAGTGGTTTTAATATTCATTAACGTCTCAAGCCAAACCACATTACCTATCTCTTTGGACATTTTGTTGCCCAAAGCTTCACTTGTGGCCTCCCTCCTTGTCCCTGCTTTCATTGCGCTTTCCCCAGGGAGGCCTCTCTGTCTTGGACACATTTCTTCTAAATTGGGAATTGTTTTACCCTTCTGCAAAAGAAAAACTGTAAAGAGCTTAGAAATTCCTTAGCCATGTAAAATGCAAGCCAAAGTCTAGAACGGATTCAGTGATGTAACTGATGTGATTTGGTTCTCTGACGTTTCCTGACAAAGACAGGGAAATGGGTCTTGGTTTACCAATAACTGAAATAAAGTGTTTAAGGTAACTCTGCTTCCTTGTATTCTTTTTTTGTTTTCTCTTTCACATATAGAAGCACATTCAATATTGTTGAGAAATAGTAAAAAGCAAAAAGAAACATACTCTTTATAGTTCAACCTGAAAAAAAGGATAGAATATTTTAAATTCATAATCCCTGGAAGTAGCAGTTGCACTCATTTAGTGTCCATGGAATTACTAAGAAGAAAATATGTAGATTTTGTGTATCTCAAATGAGCTCATAGTTAATATGTATAGGGTAATGGTTTCAATGTACACACACATCTATATATATATATTTATATATGCATTGAAAAAAAACAAACCTGTTTGTCCATTAACAATACTTCATGAACAGAAGTTTGATTAATTTCATACTAATATTTTCTAATTTCCTGCTCTTTTGAAAATCACTTTTAAACAGGATATTAATTCTGTTTACAAAAAAATGAGGCAGTTTATTAATATAAAGTTGGAGTTGTGCCCAAGTGGAAGCATGTACTCCCCTGCAGCTATCTGCCTTATATTGGAGCTAAATGCTGAGGTTCACTTACCATCTACAAATAGCATCTGACTTCACAGTAAAGGACTTCTGGGACTTGTTTCTCTTTTTAACTTTCTTTTCTGTATATCCTTGCTAGATTTCTTGTAGGCTTTATATGACATGTATCTGCTGAGGGTCTTATCTTCTGCAAGTTAAGATGTTTAGATTCTCAGGAGGAGCTCCAAGGCTGTAATCTTGACCTGTGAAAATTAGCCTGTGTTTTATCACCGGTCTCAGTCCATATACAGTTATGCTCTTTCCAAAGAGAGCTTTATTGGCACCACTCACACAATACACGTTATCTATTTACAAATATACTCATCCACTGACTAATTTCTTTGTCACGTTGCATTTGTTTAACTATGGAGCTGGAAATTTGAGTTTATCTCATGTGTGGATGAACGGTGAGGCTCTATGACACTGTGTATTTTCCAGAGAATCCTTAGTATCTCAGAAAAAGGCACTCCAGGTAAGTGTAGAATGATGGACGTTTGTAGAACAATAATGTCTCCATTCCTCTCTGGTATCTGAGATTTTCAAAAAGATGATGTATTTATCCTCTCTTGTCTTGATTTGTTAGGCTGAGTTGAATCTGCTGCTGATATTCAATACCATGCTGCTATCATGCCAGCTTCAAAATGAAAATACTGGCTGGAACAAAGTATCATGGGGCTTGAAGTCCAGATTGTAACACAAGAATCATCCTGTTCCACTTGCTGCTTCTGGTTTCTGGGTTTAGGGTGTTGGTCTTTTCCCTTGTGTGGCCTTCTGCATGCTTGGGTGGGGGGAAGCTATTTTATTGCTGGCTTCTGCTACTGCTTCTGCATTTTGCTGTGCATTTCCTGCAAATAGGCTGAGGTAATTGTGTATTGTATGATTTCCAGTAAAACTCTTTATCTCAACTCTTTATCTCAACCCATTTTTTCGTGCTACTTCGCCTCTTGTCTGTGTGTGAGGAGAGGGGCTTGTGAAAGTGGTCTGTGTTAACCCAGGTCATCCATGTTTGAAGTGTGTTAATTTGGATGGAAGGGGAGACTGATGGTGGAGTGAGGTGCTTCATTGATGTAGTCTGGATTAGGGGCTTTCAGTGAAAAGTACCTAAATATCTTTGCAGATTGAGACAAAAACTAGTTCATATGTCACACCACATGTTTTGCTGGAGCAGAAAGCTGAACCTAGATTTTGTATAGCTAAACCTGCCACCTTAACCTGCTTACCTGATTTTGATTTATGAGCTGGTTGATCCATTTGAATTAATTTGAACCTCAATTGAAGTACGAACTGATTAATATGTACTGATTAGTTTAGAAATGCACATATGGCCATAAAAAACCAAAACAGTAGGTTGAACAAACCTATATTACAAAGAAAGGAGAGCAAAGCTGATTTGCTGTGATGTGTCTGAGTTCAGCTGTGTTGGCTGGAGTTTAAATTGGGGAAAAAAATAAATTTCCTGTAAATATGATTAAACAATGCAATAGAGCATCTGATATTTTTCTGGTAAATGACTGGTCGTGTACCAAAACCTCTCAGCCTTCCACCCTCACAAATCATTTAAATTCCATCATTCCTTGGGGTTTTAAAATGACTTCCAGTTATTTTTTAAGCAGGGCTGCTGACTAGAGATGAGTAAGCAACCCTTCTCATGAGATAAAATAACTCTTTGGCTTGCACTCTCTAAGTAATTTGTCTTTCTTCTGGTCAAAGTGGAAGTATCTTTATATTTTTTTGAATCAAATGTTGTTCATAACAATGAACTCGAAAATTGATTGCGCAATATACACTAACTGCTTGTAAATGTCATTGTACACTCTGAGAACACTCAATTCTCAATATCCTTACATTTCTGTGGTTATTTTAACAATTGTTGTTTATGGACTTTGAAATACTATGTAAATTAGTGCATTACTCCATCCCTCGTGTTTAGGCTAGTTCCTACTTCAAATCTCTAAATGCAATCTCTTATCTAATACCTTTCACTACATGGGCTGACAGCAAATCCATAGGTATGTTGAGTAATTCCAAATCTTGGGTTTGAGAGAAACCTTTGACTTCACCTAATTACCTTCATATATATATATATATATGTATGTATATATATATATATATCACTCAGCCCTCCTCTTTTCTTGTAGCAAAGCCCCATTTTTAACTTCTTTTTTATGCTTACCCTGTTAGTTTCTAAGCCTTGTGTTCATGAAGTTGGTTCCCAGTTCTCTTACAGTTGTAAGAATTTGCATCAGCTGCTAACCTGTGCTTCTTCCTACTTGTCTTTTGTCACATTGTCTCTTGATTCCCAGCCTCAAAGCCCATTTTTAAATCTCATACAAATGTACCGTGCCTCTTTCTGCTTTGTATTGATCCTGAAGGCCTCTCTCTAATGTGATGGTTGCAGTAAATGAGACTGTGCAAAGGCTAGGTAGAGTCTGATGAGTAAAACTGGCATATCTCCTATATCGGGGCTTCATCCTATTTCTATTGAAGTTGGTAAAATTCTGTCATTGATTTTAGTACGGTAAGGTCAATATTAAATTTCCAAGTATCTATATTTATAGCTCTGCATTTCTGATGGTGAATTTGACTCCTTCTGGGTCAGGAGCTATGTCTTTATGTTACCACAGCACCTTGGCAACTCAGCCAAACTAGGGCTCGGAATTTTTCTTGGGAACAAAAAAGAGGAGGGAAAAGGATTTGGGTGTTACTGATCACCTTGCTGCCACACTGAAACCAGTGAATTCACTCTGTTTTAACTTTTACAAATTCTTGAGTGAGAGCTTTCCTTTTTGCTTGGGTGCGTTACATAGATCTCTGCCTGTGTGTATATGTACAATCACAATCCTGTCAGGCTGTAGCGACAATGCACTATCAGAACATTCCTATTGTTTTGTTTATTAGATGACATGGTGGTATTTACTGATCAGTCTGAGAAGGTTTCTTGAATTTAACTCTTGCTGTGATGTGTAGCTAAGCAGTGGATACATAATACCAGATGCAATAAAGGAAGACATAGTTTTCCTAAAAATATAACATGGAATTATGCAGAAAAAGAACTTCTGGATTTTAGGGGTGTGTCCCACAACAACCTCTCAAATGAAACTTTTCTTCTGTAAAACTTGAAGTACTGAGTCTGTGGAATAAATATACACGTAGTTCATTGAAATCTTCTATTGGCCAGCATTGCCATGCCTAAATCTTCATATTTACATCATCCACAGCAAGTTAGGTGCTGAGATATCTAAACAGGTTAGAATGGAGGATCCATAACCAAACTGGAAAACACAAGAAAAGTGGCAGAAGACCAATGAAGAGATACTCTCCACTTCTACCCCGTATCATAGCTTGTAATGACAAGACAAGGGGCAATGGGTTTAAACTGGAAGAGGGGAGATTTAGACTGGATGTTAGGAGGAAGTTCTTTACAGTGAGGATGGTGAGACACTGGCACAGGTTGCCCAGGGAGGTTGTGGCTGCTCCCTCCCTGGAGGTGTTCAAGGCCAGGTTGGATGAGGCCTTGAGTGAGCTGTAATAGTGGGAGGTGTCCCTGCCTATGGCAGGAGGTTGGAACGAGATGATCCTTGAGGTCCCTTCCAACCTTACCATTCTATGATTCTATAGCCTTTTTCCAAAATGCAGAGGTATTGCTGTAATGCCTTCATCTACTGCATGGATTTGAATCTGCCTGCTGCAACATCCAAAAGTATATCTCAAATGACAAACAGAATACTCGAAAGTGAAGGAAGACTTTCTCAGTGCCTCCCATTGAAACTGGTCTACTTTGCAAAGACCAATTAAATGTTCAGTAGGCTAGCAAGAGAGTGCAAGCATATTATTGGGACTTACTGGCCAGGTCACTTGTCTAGGAGAGTGGAAATGAAGTTCCTGTTCTGCTTCAGCAGTGTCTCTTTGTGGATCGGCACATCTGGAAAACAAGCTGCTGTGCATATTGTATGAGGAAGTCCTGGATGGAGTCTGTGACAGAGTACAAATGGATTTGAGCAAAAGCAAGGTGCAGAACTGAGCAGCAGCAGCTGCCATCTAATCTTTTTTTTCTTGGCTGGTGCTGCTGCTGCTCTGTGGTGTCCTTGATGACTCAGTTACATGGTGAAATGAGCTTTCTGAATCCAAAGGAAGAAAGTGGCTTTTATGACAAGGGAGAAGGTTCTTTCTGGGTAATCTGTTCACAAAGTAGAACATTAACCCACTGCAAATCACACTCCCATAATATAAATGTCATCTTTCTTAATGTTCAAAGCACAGGTTTTACAGAGTGAAAATTGGGAGGTCTTGCAGAATAGAAATAAGAACATTTCAGAACATTAATTGACTTACAGGGTGAGAAGCTCACCCCAAGCATGTGGGGTGAGCTTTTTGTTCTTGGATGGTTATAATTCTTTTATATCAGCTGAAGATGACCTATTTTTTTCTAGTGGTTAAGATTTGAATCTCTAAAAAATGCACTGATCTTGTCGAATGAGCCAGACCTTCGTCCTGTTTTACAAAGATAGGTTTTTAAATGCATATCACCTGTGGTCAGCTGCTTTAATTCAAAACCCAAACCTGTGATTTAGTGTTCTTGTAGATCATGTGCAAGAAATACAGGCAAAAATCATCCAAGCCTGCACAATTCCAGTATCTCTGTTTATAAGGTGATATGAAGACTTATTTTCAAGAATGAATGTTCAGTTTTGGGTTGAATGTCTTGCCCTTTGCTATCTACTGCTGGGGACAGCTTTCTGCAGTGTCACCCATGGTGTGTTCAGTGTTCATTGTGCTCTTCCTGACAGGCTCTTCCTTGTTCTCGTGGTGTTTTTTTAATTATGACTGTGCAGAAGAGCTGCTGGCCTCACTGCTGCTATGTGTCTATTTGTCCTGTATGTGCTAAAAATACAGATTTCTAAATTATTTTGCATTTATGATGTAATTTCAGTCCATTTATGGTGGTATGTCTTTGTGCTTTTGTGGTATTTTGTCTGTGTGCTTTGTTGTATTTTTCAGTGCGTTGGATATTCCAATTTTTAAATTTTATTTTCCCTTTTAACTTCTATTGGAGAACCTAAAATG
The DNA here is from genome assembly GCA_013399055.1 of Ramphastos sulfuratus. Classification (NCBI taxonomy): domain Eukaryota; kingdom Metazoa; phylum Chordata; class Aves; order Piciformes; family Ramphastidae; genus Ramphastos; species Ramphastos sulfuratus. Next base: position 250,164 of record WBNM01003914.1, on the reverse strand, counting down.
CACTTTTTAAATAAACTCCCCTCCTCTGTGACTTAGGGCATGAATTTTATAGCTTGCCAGTTTGCTGGCCACTCTACAGTGGACATTGGAATCCTTTCTATTTTTAAATGGATTTACACAGTGCATGAAAACTCAATGCAGTCTATTGCAGAATGGGTTTTGCACTCCTTTTTAGTAATTACATATAATTATGGTGCTATTTAAGTGCAACCTGACTAAACATTTTATTAGTACTTTAGTACTTAATTAACAACTATTGCTGAAAACAGTCCCCATACTGAGACTTACTCCACTTAAACCCCCATCCTGATGAAACATAACTCCCCATTTGAAGGAGTGTATGACATTCTGTGGAATGTTTTTTCTTGCTTGGTTCTTGAAAGTGAGCCACTTATTTAGTACTGAGTATCTGAAATTATTTAAAACAGTCTCTGCTTATCCTTTCTGCATAAAAATTGCAGAGACTATATGAAGAAAATTCTAAACAATAATTCACATGCTTATCTGGGTGAAGAGCCTTCACACAACAAGCCACTGAGTTGTAAAGTGTTCAGATTTTTCTGCTGCTAAATCAGCTATTGTGTTAGTCTCATGATGCTGCTGCTTGTGCCATTTAATCTGATCTCTTGCTCTTCTGATTTGATCAATGTGTTGCAAGCAGTGTGAACTGGTCTAACACGGAGGTGTTAGCATTTCTCAGGGATGTGCACACAGAAGACTTTGGGAGTGCAAGAATGGGCAAATAATTTTCTGTTTGTAATTGGAATTTTCTTTTAGGCAATTTGTGATGGAGGAGTGTTTGGTAGATGAAACACTGCTTAGAGAGTTTTGGACCTCTGCAGGATTTCTGGGAATTAGTGCTGGGATAATGATGGAAGATTACTTAGAGCTTTCTGCATACAGGAAAGATGTGTCATGATTTCCTTCCATAAACTGCAAGCTGACAATCTCTTACATTCTTCTTTGTTTATGAATTTCAGATGGAGGATGGAGGAATTTAGTAGCACACGTGGAATTTTCTTTCAAAACTGAAGTTCTGCAGGACCTGAGTCTGTTCTCACAGTTGTGTAAGCCAAGTGAGAGCCATGACCGAATAATTCACAGTGAGTGACATTGATTTCTCATTAAACTTATCCTTTAGTCATACTTCCATATTTCTACTCCATGAGATCATGGTGGAGAGGAATGTGGTGTTTGAAGAGATAAACTCCTCCTTGCTGCCGTGCTCCTCAGTGGGAGGTTGCTGTCTTTCAAGTGTCATAGATTTTTGTCAGCCATTTGAGCTCATAGTCAACTCAAAGTTACCTTCTTTGGTGCAGATGTGGCCATCTAATCTGCAGCCCCTGCAAAGGTTGCTAATATCTGGCAGATGGGAGGCCTGAAGGTTGGGGTAAAAGTATTCTCAACCATTCCAGCAAGGTTTGGCAGGGCTTGTCTCTTACTGCTGTAGCTGATGGTTTTGTCTAAACTTTGGCATTAACTTTATGAGGGCTGTTAGATGGGAGAAAACTTCTTGCATAGGTATTTGCAGGGCAGCTAATTATGAGTATTTCACCTTGGCCATACTTTAGATGTCTCTACAAATGAATTCTTATCTCCATGGTTTCACCGCCCATACTCAACCCATTGCAGGACATTAAATGGACATTACTGTCTGTGAGCTGACTTCCTGTAGAAAGTGGCTCAGGCTGTGCAGTTCAGTGTGGCAAAATGTGTAAAAAAATGTACTCATTTCTGTAGGTGTTTGTAGGATTGAGCAGCACCAGGTATGCCAGAGCTGGCTGTTCTTAGCCTTTACCTACAAGCCCTCTCTGTTCCTTAATGAGGGTAAGCTCTGAGTTCACAGGTGGTCTATAATTGCACTTCACTAACACCATAAAGGTAATAACTGGAGCCTCCTTCCCCTATCCCCTCCTCCACAGGTGTCCAATGTGGTTATTTACACCTGTGAAGAGTGAGTAAGAAAGTAGGTATACAATGCTGCTGTTCTGGTTTGGCAGTATTTAACAACCTTGTAAATGAGTGTTCAAATTTGTTGGTGGAAGATTTGGTCCTCTTTTACCTCTTCTAACATTAAAAAAAAAAAACAAAACAAAAAAACCCCAAACAAACAAAAAAACCCCCTATCTTTCTATCCTTTTCTGCCATCCTGAAGAGAATATCTAGCGTGATCACATAAACTGATGCTTCAGTGGGGAATTTCTTAAGAGGGATTAATTTTAAAATGATTTAGGAAGTCTCATGATTTCATCAAACACTCCAAAAGAACACTATGAAGTGAAGTAGTATGCACAGATATTCCTCTGGGAATATGACAGATCATTTCAACTGTATTTTTCATTAGGAAAATGTACTCCTTTATATATTGATTATAATGCTCTCATGAAACCCTTTTGCACTCAGACTTGCCAGGATTATCAGTAGGATTTTTGTCAGAGTTAAGTATCATAGGACCTGACTGATACATGTTCATGAATATCTCTCTCATCAGTTTCCTGCTTGTTATTTTTTAAAGCATGTGTCCCAATTTGAAATTTAAGAGTCTCTGTAAAGTGGAGGAAGATTAGGATGGTTGCCTGTATTAATGGAGAAACAAATAATTAAATCTATTTTTCTCTTTCTGGAGGACTTTCATTCTGTTCGTAAGAAAAGTGTTCTCTGGAGTGAGGGTTAAATGCGTTCTTGACACTTGATTCCTTACCCTGCTTGCTGACTCACCATTTTGTTGGCACACAGCCACGGTAGGGTTGTGGAGCGTGTTTACCAAGTGCTTGAAGCGCAAATGGAGTGCTGTTGGGTTTTCTCAGACTTCAAACAGTTAGGAAAAGTTTTAGCCTTTCAAAACAGCTGTATGCAGTCTGATTCTTTAATCAGTTTAATCTTTCAATAGATTTTTAGAGAAAGTGGATTTACTTAAGCAGCCTCGTTTAGAGAGGGAGAGTGTCTTTGTGTTTCAACATGTTACAACCATGTACGGAAGATGAATCCTACCAGGTCTAGTAAGTTTTTGGAATATTTCTTTCCAACTGGCATCACATTAATATCCAGGAAAATAAGTCAGTTTTATCCTGTTACATGTAAATACATGAAAAATAGTCTTGTTTTTCTGGTCTGATTAACCTAGGCACAGTGTGGTACTGGGGATGGTGTAGGTATTATGATCACCACATCCATTCTTTTTTCAGATGGACCCAGTTACTGGCATAAGAAATTTGCAGGTTGCTTTACAGTTAATAACTTCCATTGCTTCAGATGTCATTCCAGGGAGCAGCCCTGTGCAAAGCAGTGATGAAAGGTCATTATGGCAGGAAAATTCTCAGAGGGCTGGACCACTGATATTATTAAGGCTTGCTTTCAGAAATAAAGGAAAGATCAGGGTCGAGCAGTTGTCAGCTCCAAACCCCACACTCCAACCAGTGGGCATGCTGCTGCTGATCAGCAAAGCCATGCTCATCTGACCTTCACCCTTGAAACAGCAGGGAATCTCTTGGCAGCTCAGCTGGCAGGAGTTTGGAGTTGTTGCTCATTATGAGGCTAATGGGCAAAAAGTGGACTTGAAGGGAATTGTTTGCTGCAGTCTGAGTCCCTGACAAACAACTTGCTGCAGCTGCATACAAAATAAACAAGTGAGAGTCTAAGATAATGCAGATCTTGAATAATTAGGCATGGGAAGAGTTTTCTGTGAATGTTTTTATCCATTTAATGAACCTCTTGTATAAAGTGAATACCCTGGAGCCTGGTAGGCAGCATATGTAATCGCTAACCAGAGCTGGAAGGACAGCAGTATGAAATTGCTGATCTTTTCAGAGTAATAGGAGTTGTAGCACTTATTTACAGACACATCAGAAACACATTTCTGGATGACTGTGAATAATTTACTTCTAGATGATAGTAATTAACTTAATCCTAACAACTCTAGATTGCTGCTTAGTGTTTAAATAATTTTTCGTTACAGAAACTCTGACATTAGATGCAGCTTTTTATTCAACATCTTAGGAGGCAGTGGTGCTTCAATAGCCCCAGTTTCAAACATGGCTTTTCACTTTTCTCTCTGTAGTTGCTCACCAACATATTTCTGTCTATGACCACTGTATAAAAGAAGTTTCACAGATGTTACACAGTCATCCAAAGTCCAAGGTGATAAATGTGACTGAAGAGTTGAGAAAGGTTAAACCCCAGCAGTAAGTCTTTCTACTAACAAGTCAGTGGTAAAACTGAAAATGTTGACTTTAATTCAAAAATTCTCAGACACTGCTGTTAAATTTTGAACTAAGGATATGGAACCCTGCTTCCTTTGCTAGTTTAGTCTCTTTATCACTGGCACAAGGTTTTTTTGTTTTTAAGAAGATGGCTACTGTCGTGGTAGGCGTAAGCAGGTCAAAATAGGCTTGTACATGTCCTGGCTTGCCCAGGCATGTTTTTCTGCTCTCCCTCCTTCTGTTTTGGGGAGAGCAACCGCAGGAAAGAGGACAAAGAATCTGGAGCCACTAAGTCTGGGGTCTGTGGCCTGCTCAGATCTGTGGTAAACAAGGTACACATGGTTGCCTTGTGCAAGGCTGCATGCTGCCCTAAAAAGGGTAAAGCAAGCCTGTGGCTTCACCTAATATGGTCAATCTTGGCTAACTGCCATTTGATTGGCTATCCTGTGTCCAAAGGCCCATTAGTCTCGGGCTGTATTGATAAAAGGAGATAAGCAGGGAGCATAGTGTACACTCTGCCATTACAAGGTGTGTCTGCTATTATACGCGTGCTCCACTATTGTATCTGCTCTATCCATGCCGAGACTGCACACCACAAGACATCTGCCTGCACCTGGAAGCCTCCTGCTAAGAAGGGAAGCCCTGGAGATAACATAGATCATCCAGAGAGCCAGGACCAGGTCAGAGATCATCCGCCTCCTTTCTCCAGCACCCAGAAGCCTGGGAAAACTCCAAAGCCTCTAACGGCTACCGACAGCAAGCCCTCTACGAGCTTTGGGTACTGTTGGATAATATTTTTTGTGAGTAAATACCAAAAGCCTCTTGTAATTATTAATTGCCTTCTGCCATAAGCAGAAAGGAGCTCGTTGCGTCCATCTAGTGAGCAAGCGGCGTACTGACCGCAAGCAGTGCACTATCCGCAAAGCCTTCTCTTCCAGTTCAATCGAGCTCCATTAATGTGTATATATTTACTAGTTATTCCTAGATCCTGTTATAACCTGTATATAGTTTCCATAAATGATGCAAAAAACCTATTATTAAATTGGTGATTGGGGTGACGCGAGTTCTGAATATTTAATATTAATAAACGATATTAATATATTAAAAATATCACCTTGCAGTAATTAATTACCCCTTTCATTACAGCTACAAAATATTCTCTCTACTTTTATGATGAAGGAGATTGCTGTGGTATCTGTCAACCACTGGGGTTTATGTAGAAACAACTAAAGTCAGTAGGAGGATCTCCGTTGATGTTGGTGGCTTTTAACTTAGATCTGCTGAATTTATTCAAGTGAGACCAGTTCCAGGTAGTGATGAAGGAAAGGTGATATACAGTTTTTAGCTTAAAATTGTTAAAATACTAAATTATAAGCTGTTTCCTTTTCCCAAAATATTTCCTTTTCCTCCCATAGTACTTTTGACAGTTCTAGGTGAAAAATTATTGTGTCAAGCCAGCTGGACGTAATATAATTGGAATTCAACAAAGTTTTGACTGGTTCTATTTTTACTAAGCATCTCTAAAATGAGCAAATTTTGTAAAAGCAAGGAAAGAGTCCTGGTTAAATCAAAGTGGTGGTAGCCCAATTCAAATGATTTGACTTCTGGAGTGGGCTGTTAGTCTGGCTTTCTTAGTAATTTGAAACTCTCTCCCTCGTGTGACTGTAGAATGGTTTCGAGGATAACTGAGACATCAGAGTCGTGAACAGATGCATTATGTTTTATTAAATTTTACAATCTTCTGGTGGGTTTTCATGAAAATTACGGCACCAGGGAGAGGTGAATTTGTGAATTCCAGAATTCCACTCTCTGACCTTTTTCTTCGCCACCAAACTGCTCCTTAGTTCGACTCCTGAGACCTAATTTGAACTCCCAGTCTTTAAAATGGTGTCATTCTGGTTTTCTCATCTGCTCTCAATTACTGTTCATCTGTTTCAGAACTTTTCCTTGTTCTTTTTCATATGCAGTATTGTTTCTTTTATTCAAAACTCAGAATGAGATATGCCTTGTCTTTATTTATAGCTCTGAACTGTTTGAATACTTTTTGTCTCTTAAATGGGATCAATATTCACAGATTTTCTGACTCTGTGAATACCTGCCTTCATAGAATAGTCTTTTCTCTGCTTGAATTTGTAGACCTCTTTTATATTTGCTTAGTGGGATCCTCTTCCATGTAGTTTGTTCATGTATTAATTTACACCAAGGACTACCAGTTACCTTGTTTTAAAGAGTTTTGGCTTGACAAAATATTTGTGTGGATTTTTTAATTTTAAAGAATTTTTGCTTTAAAAAAAAGTTATTTAAAATAAAATGAACATGTTGGCAGTCTATGTTAAGAAAAAATATTAGCAATAAAAGTGTTAGAGAAGAAAGATGTCATACTCTGTTCATCACGTGCACATTACTTGTAGTCCAGTACAAGCTATAAGTTAATTCCTGACAAGAGTCACTGTAATAAATGATTGGATTTGTTGATGGTGAGGCAAGACTAAATTGCTCAATCCTCTTCTCTAAATAGCTGGCCACAGTTTTTACTACAGCATCTGTCAGTTTAAAGCTAACCAACATAATTGCTAGAACATCATTGTTGTCCTCTGAATCAAGTGTAGGTCATTTTTTCAGACCTTGTTGTGTAGGTGGTTTGGGTAACACTGGCTTCCTGTAAACATATACTTACTTTTCTGCACCAGGCAGAGGAAAATTACAACTACTCTTCTAACCATGGGAGATATATGATTTGAAACAGCATTTGGGGATGCTACAGCCAATCATCTTATATACAAGAGAGCCCATGGAAGAAATCCTGTCTGTAATCATGCATGAGTAACACAGGATGATCCAGCTTCACACTGCACCAAGCGGGTTCCAGGCTGAATCTTGGCCTCCCTAGCAAATCCCACTTCAAAATCAAATTCTCTTATGTAGAGTCAAAATGCTGTATATGCAGCAGTTGGTTCTGGGTAGATATGCTTTAGGTGATCCGCACACACAAAGTAGTGGAAGTGATGGAGAAAGTGTCCTAGCAGCATACTTATAAGACAGTTCTCAGGGGTTTTCTTGGACTTTGACCATGAAATTTTAAATGAGATGGATCATGATGAATGATTTCTTATTGAAGTGTCTTTTGGCACCCTGGTTTTTGCCATTAAAAAAAAAAAAAGAAGCTTTAAGTCTTTAATTCTCTTTTAAAGAGCCTGCTGTATGCCTGCGATCTTTTAGAAAGCAAGAGTCCACAAAGAACATTATCATACATAATACAAGGGTCTGAAGCTACTACTCATCACATCAGTTCTGATTAAGTAAAACTGTAAATCACTGCATTGAAATGAAGTTTCAATGTTTTTATTCAAAGCAGCTTTTCACAATGTATAAATACTGCATATTAACACACATGAAAAATACAACTTCTAAGGCACCCAGAAATGTGTCCATACACTAGTTACAGGACCATCGACAAATAAATTGTGTACAATTTGATCTAGACAGTCAATATTTGATATATCAGAAGATACAAGTCCCTCAGTACTGTACCAGTTTCAGAAAATATTTACAACACTGTGATATAGGGGTGCCGGTACCCTTATAATATTATAATATGTACTCATCATTACAAATATTAGAAACTGTTTTAGTCTGTTCCATGGCGTTCTGACAAAATAACTTAAGGGCCTAATTTGCAAAGTTCTACAATTAATTATTTGTGCAAGTTCTGAAAATAAATTTACATTGAGATAATTTGTGAATTTTTGGTTCTTTGCTTCATCTCAGAGGTTTGGTAATAAGCCTTACCAATAGACATGCCATCCTAGCTGAACATCACTCCTTTCCCAATAGGTCCGCAGATACATCTTTTCCCCTTACGCTTGACGTGATGAGAATGCAGTGTTTGTAGCAGAAAAAGAGACTATTTGATTTTCAGTACAAATGTCAAACTAGTTCACTGGCAAAGGAACTAATGTTTTGTTAGAACAATGCATTTCTTTGGTCCTTGGTTTTTATGGAAGGCATAGTATTTTTATTCACGAAAAATTGAACTCCTGTCTGTGAGTAAGCAAGCTAGTGAATGACTTTTAGTGTAGTATTTAAAGTAGCAGGAAAGAGATTTAATATGGCTTAAAACATACGGTTAATTGGGCAGACACAGATAACACATCTAGGATACTAAGATTGTCTATAAGTCTCTTATGTAAACTTCTTTAGTGTCTCCTAAAGAGTGCTGGCTTTAGCCAGATTTGACTTTTACAGACCCAGCCACAAAAAGCCTGAGATTAAACTACTGTGGCTGGGAGCACAAATGCACAGTTCATATATATAACAAAGCCCATGCTGACAAGTCTACCTATGTTGTTCAAAAGAAACAACCCGTATTATCCTTTTCACAAGAAAAACTTAAGGCCCTGTACTCTGATTTGCTAACTTTCTTACAGCAATTATTTGGGGAAGTCCTTAGTGCTACATAAGCACTTATGTAGCTTTAAAGATTTCTTGTACCTAATGGTAAGGCTTATTCACAAATGCAATACATTTATAAATTACATTTAAAACTGTGAAGGCTGGCAAAATAATAGAAAAATAATAAAAAAAAAAAAATCAAAATAAAACAAACCCCAACCAAAATTGTCTCTGTATTCCTAACATTAAAAGAGCATTTGATTCTAATGAAAAACTATTGGCACAAAACCATTGTATTATAGATTAAAAGAACAGTTAATAGTAGTGAAAAAGATTGCCTAAAACGCATACCCTAACCTACCACAGAAATATAAAAGTTCATATTCTGAAAATATATACTGTATTAAAGTTTGTAAGCTTATTCATTTAAACAGAAATGTACTGAAATAGTAAACTAAGCAACACTTATCTACAGCAAAAATATACATGCAGGACAACACAAAATAAATTGCTTACCTTTAATATCTACAAATGCAAAACTGTAGATTTTTAAAGATTGTACAAAACAATTTACACAAGAATAAAATAACATACTGAACAACAAATTGCATTTATAATCTTAAATACTGTGAAGATTAGTAAAGGTAGCCAGACTAATATGTACAGTACATCTAGATATCTGAATACCTAGTAAGAACAGAAACACAAGAGAAAAATTGATTCCGATCTTTAAATACTGGAAAAAGAAGCTTTTGACATTGTTATTACTCTTTTCTGAAGGGAAAATAGATTCCACGAAAACTAGATTGTAACTGTATAGATATGAATAATTAAAAATGTTAACTATGGTTAACGCTTGCTTTAATGGAAAAATAATTATAGAAAATGTATTTCAACCATTCCTTTGTCATAAAAAATGCTAAGATACAGATATCTGAAAATTCAGATGAAACGATGCAGGTCAAAGGTCTAACAACTTTACGATGCTTCTCTGTTTGAAAATATCATATGGAAAGCATACCTTCACATTGCTGAGCAATTTCTCTTTATTTATCTACAAAACCAAGCATAGTATTGAAATAAACTTCCTACTATCTTATTAACACATGACTAGGGGTTATGGCTCTCTGGACGGGAATAAAGGAACTCAAGGAAATCGAGGAATCATGGGACTTTCCATTGCTTTTTTTTTTCTCTTTTTTCTTTTTTTCTTTCTCTTTTTTTTTTTTTTCTGAAGTCACATGCTGGAGGCCTGGTTGTGCAAACACATACATATGTGAGTGGTTTTCACGTGAGGAGTCCCTCTTCTTTCAAAGGGACTGCCACAGAGGTGACTTGTGTGCGTGTGCTGGGATGGAGTCCTGTCACCTTGATCCAACACACACTCTGTGGCTTTGCTGGCAGGTTGTGGAAACAAGCAAGCATTAGTACAAAACAAGTGGTGCATCTATCACTTCAAGTACTTATTAAAAGAGTTCTGCTTCAGACATTTTAAACTGTTACTTGTTTTGATAAGCTTTTTTTGCAAACCTTTAGAACAGGCAACAGGAAGCCAGATTTTGCCTTTTTAATACAGAATTTCCATGAGAAGTTCTGCCTTTAGGGTTATGCTTTCTTTAAAATTCAGTGGTACAGTTGGGCCATAGAAACAGCACTTCTAACTATTTGTGGAAAAAGTAATGCTGGATTAATATGTTGAAGGCTACTGTTTGCTATATTCACCTGTTTGTTACCTTTACAAAGGCTTAGTTGAAACTCTTCATGGAAATACTGAGAGGGAGAAAACCTAGCAGCCTCATTTGCAGAGGCTTAAATGGTAAGCAAATCATTGAGCTCAAGGATGGAGAGTAAGTGCACAGATTACAAAGCAAACAAATGTGCAAAGCTTCTGCTTTAAGAGGTTGTAATTTGGGCATACTAAAATGGCAGGGGAAGCCACAGAGCATGCTTCTGTTATTTCCATATTAAGTGCCTTACTAGCAAGAAAGAATTGAGGAAAATCCAGTGTTCAGAAGTCAGTCAGTGTCACTGAAAAGTACTAGGATCACATTCTAAAATAGCAGATTGGGTTTTGGTTGTTTATGGTGGACTGCTTTTATGGATAGCCTTAAGTTCTTGTAACAGATGGTGGGGTGGCCAGATGTGGAGAGCTGGGAAAAGCAAAACAAAACTTCTCCCTCCACTTAGCTCTGTACCTAGCACCTTGTATAAACTGTTGGCCCACACCCAAAGGCCTCCAGAGCAGAAATTAATCTCACACCTGAGGAATCGGGCAACTAGACTAAGGCTCGTAAGGAGTTGCTTTTAGACTTCAGACCAAAAGGGGATGTTTAGACCTGAAAAACAGCATGATGCCACATAAAGGCACCACGCACCCTGTTACTGATATCCGGCTAACAGGAATACAGTAAACTTCAATAAAGCATCTTGTTGGCAAGCCCTTCAGTGCTCCTCGAGAAGGCAGAGAGTGAAGACAGACTTAAAGGGGACTCACTGTTTCAGACTCCACTTTTCCCCCTTAACCCCGGCAAATGAACCTATTTCACACATTTTTTGTACAATTTTACACATAGAGGAGCATGCACGTGGCTGTTTCTTTTACTGCCCACAGCGTTCTATGTGTTTTCTATATATTCTTTATTCTTCCACACGATTTGCTGCTAAAATTCTGTTTGCGTTCTCATGTGATGCCATTAACTCATTCAAGGGAAGTATGAAAATAAGATCCGCGATCAATAAACAGCTGAATGAACACAAAATAAATAAGTTAAATAAATTCATCAAAGAAAAAAAAATCCTAGTAGTTTTTGTATAACTAACTTTACATATTATACATATAAATTATCAGATTTTTTTCCACTAAACTGTTAGAACTTAGAAAAAAAAATATTTCTAAAATATGGTGTTTGGGTCTCCAAAATACTGTGCTGACCCAGTTTTTAGCTCAAGCCCGCTGTGTCAGCCCAGATGTGTTGCAACAGCAAGAATAAGTTAAGAAGGACAGACAAAACAAATCATCGCAGATGGTGTGCCTTACTGGGCCTCAGTGGTGCTCCTCAGCACATGGAATGTACACTTTTACCTGGATGAGCATTGTGAAAGATGCAGCCCTCTGCAGAGATTATGTGCACTGAACAAGCCTGCCTACGTCTGGGTTACACAAAATCAAACCAGCTACAAGCAGCTCTGTAGCTCACAAGGAAATTGACACAACCATATGTATTAGGATACACTGTCACAAGTTCCTCACTGCTTCATTGCCTTTGCTTTCCAAACACAGGTAATGTTTGACTCTGGTCACCAGTAGAGCATTTTCTCTTAAAGTCAGGCCAAGACATCAGACTTCATAAATTTTGTCTTGCAAGTAGCTAAATAATGAATCCAGTCCTTTGGAAGAACTCCACAGCTGTTTTAACATCTGACACTCTTTCTCGTTGACATCTTCAAGTCCAGACTTCAGGAAGCTCCGCACAAGACATTTGGACTCTTCCAATACCTAAAGCCAAAATATTACTCAGTATTTTATTCTGAATCTGAAAAAAATATCATGGATAACATCATGAACAGGATTTTCACACTACTTACTCTGTTTTACAACCTAAATAACTCATCTGGGCATAGAAATTAGATTTGATGTACAGCCATAGCACCAGCTCCTGATAGTCAGCATCTTTAAGAATTAGACTTCTGAGGCTTACATGTTAGTGCCAAGGTTTTTAAAAGGAAAGTACCTTAGTTTAGTGAAGGTCTGCCATGAAGCTCTAGAAGGAGCTAACTCCTTCCTGTTGAAAATGTGATCCCTTGAAATGAAAATGTATGAAGCAAGATATATTTGCTACCTGTTTTCTGGAAGGTAATATTTAAGGTTCTAGAGGTTGGAAACCCAAATGTTCATCACCTTTAACAATTTCTCCTCATGCATCATTTCCTTATCAAAACAGAAGTTAATAGGAAAGGGCCTTTACTGCAAAACCCTTTAGGTAAGTGAAATATTTTCTAAAAGAAGGCTATTAAGGAAAACAAGCACCCTCTGTTCTAAAGTTAGATTCGCTTAGCTTATGCAAGTAGTCCTAACAACTCCCCTAAAGTTTTTGCAACAGAAGGCTCAACCCCAAGCCCTTAGTGATTGCTGCAAGTTCTTAAAGTCATGATCAGCAGGTCCCTGGTCACTCCCATAGTTCAACTCATTTTGCTTAGACCCATTTTAAAGGATAGTGAGATTGCATCCTTTAAAATTATTTTTGAAATATATTCCATCAGAATGTATCTCATGAGGAACCCAACTAGTCAAGCAAAACCATTAGAATTCATACAGTGAGGGCAGAAGATCAAATGCAAAGTAATACAGCATTTATGCTTCCCACTCAGCTTTGTCACCACTGACATGTTAAGCTCAGCTCCTATCTGGTTTAGGTTACAAGACCACTATTCCACATCAACATGTTTCGAGTTACAAAGTAAAGAGAGTTAGTTGCAAATTGTGGGGCCTGGGCATTTTTTTTTTTTGCTCTGTTCGTGAACAATCTCCACAGTTAACTTGGATGAGCTCATCATATTCATTGGTGTCGTGACTTCAGCATGATTTGCATTTAGGAGCTCAGAGAGTAAATTCAGTCTTTGACAGTTTTAGCTCTCATCTTTGTCCAGAAGTTAGCATCAGTCTTTCAACCAGGTGTCATAAGAAAATTTCATTGACAGGCAATAACAGTGAAGGAAGGAAGAATCCACAGCAAGACCCAGAAGTTCTCCCAACTACATGTTGTATCAGCACGATCAAATAAGCTTATGCTGCATTTCCACAGAGTTTCATTCTGAATGTCTTTCGTGAGATCTAATCTACAGTTCATTTAATTAAAAAACCTCCCGTGTCTCTACCTTCTCTTTCTTTAAATGAAACTGTGGGATGCTAAGACAGTTCCAGGCACAGGCAGCATAGCAAGAAACTGCAACGATTTGCACTTTAGTTAGTGCAGTTTTACTGCAGCCACTATCACTTCTTCACTGCATTTTTTTTAAACAAAGATGTGCCCAGTATTGGAGTATATCTGCCTGAAGGGAAAAAAATACTTAGGAAGTGAAAATAGGAAAGGATTTTTTTCCAACTTTTATGTACACATAAGTAAAGTTACAATACACTGTGACCAGACTGTGTTCAAATCCCTCTGTATCTGGATCTCACTTCTCATTCACAGCAGAGGTTAGCTGGCACTATCCTACCCTTCTGGTGCACCGTGTAGAACATTTTGCAGAACCAGGAACTGTGCAGGTGCAGAGAAGATGGCAGATTCAGCTGAAACACAGTAGACCTGGACACCTTGGAAGGCAAATATATTTTCTGGCTGGCCCTACAGAAATTTCCCAGTACAGCTGTACAGTTTCAGAATCTTCCACCTTCATGAAGGGAACCTGTGCTAAAAGTCCCTTTCAAAAAGGGCAAGGATGTTCCACTCATATTGAACAAACTTAAAGACAGGGAAAGGAAGTAACCCCACCCTGAAAAATAAGAAACTCCCCAAGCACACTGATCCTTATGCAGGTATTTTAATGTTAGTCTTCTTCCACACGTGGGGAGCGAGGACCCACTGTGTGCTGAGCCTTGGGCGCACACCTCCTTACCTCTGAGAAGCGTAAGTTAATGACAAATAGTTTGATTTCTTACCACTGCACTGCAGGATGCCATTTCTTTCACTCGTAGCATCACTTCTTGGCTAAACGTTGTTGGCCAAAATACTTGTGACACTAGTCCTCTGCTGCAGGCTTCCTGTGCTGTCAGCTTTCTCCCACAGAACAACATTTCATTTGCCTGTGAAACCAAAAGATTACTTGAGATCTTGGTTTATAACAACCTTTTAAAAAACCTCCATGCTTGTCTGCTGTTTTCAAGATTAAATTTATAAATTATCTCCTCTATCTTCCCATATTGCAAAGCACTTGAAAGAGAGTTTTGGTAGCTATTTAAGGACTGTGCAGGTGGCCAGAGCAAGCATGGGTTTCATTTAAGAGAAATGTGCTGGCATGCATGATGAATCTCTACTGCTGATTTTACAAGAGTAACTGTCAGCGATACCGTGCCAAGAGTCACGGAACTAGTATGAAATACTTTGTGGGGCAAATTTTGCTTTATTTTACTGGTAGAAACTAAGCAACCTTTCTGGAATTATTATGGATTTAGGGACCAGAGATCAGCATCTTGCTCTGTTACTGCACGGTCCTAACACAATATAGACAAGAGCTCTGCAAATTATTCTGCTAATACATTTGTTTTCTTTTCTACCATGATCTTGACCATCTTTGCTTGTTTAACCTGTGTTTGATCTTGTGTACTGATACTGAATGCAGAGGTCATTTTGTGATAGCAAATCGGCAGGGATTTGATGAACTTTCCACAGACTGCACTTCCATTCATGACAATTAAGAGAAAGAGTTGTTTGCTGGTTTACTTCTTGAAGAGAGAGAGAAAAAAAAAGAGCATGAATTTAACAAAAGTTTTTCAGCAATTTGAGGTGGAAAACCTTACCAGTGCAACACCCAGAATTTGTGGGAATGTGTATGATGAGCAGCCAGCTGGAGTGAGTCGGATTGTTGCATATGGTGTCTGAAACCAAGCCTTTTCACTTGCCCAAACGATATCACATAGTGGTAAAATAGAGGCTCCTAACCCAAGAGCAGGGCCGTTGATAGCAACCACAATTGGCTTCTTAAATTGAATAAAAGCTTTTACAAAATCCCTAAAATAAAAAAATAAAAGAAAGATCTTGAATACAGAAGTAACATTTCAAGAAACACACTTAAAGTACTTAATCTGAAAACAAATTAAAACCACAGTTGAACACAACAAGTGCCACGGCCCAGTTTTATGAGGTCAGAATTGAAAGGTACTTTCTAGCTTGCACAAGGGGAAATTTTGCTTGTATTTAGTGATTTAATCTTTCTGAGAACCTGGGCTGGTCAATAGCTTTGTATATGTTGGATATGAACTGACTAATTGGGATGCACTGCCTGCTGTACTTTTTGCAGAATGACTTGGTTAGGTTTAGTTTTACTTCTGGACCAGTAACTCCTGAGTTTGTAGACAGAGCACTTCTGGGTTTTCTCCACAAGGACTAGTATGGTTTCTGAGGATCTGGTTTTGCCAACTTGCTGAACATTATTGCACGAAAGACAGGAAATTTGCAGGCAGGTGGCTGAATACTTTTGTTTCCCAGAAGTTCTCTTATGAACAAAAATTTCTTAAAGGTTGCTGCAAGTCCTATCAATGGACTGGGAGAAAGCAAACATTTATGGCACATCAACAGAAAGAGTAAGACCCACAAAGTGGAGCCAAAGAGAGAAAAATATTTCAAAAGGGCAAGAATTAGGCAAGAGATCTGTTGGGTCTCCATTGCAAATGTCTTTGGCAAAGAGGTAACAAATCAATGCCCTTGCCTGCCTTCCACAATGAATGTGAAGCAATGGGAAATAACAGGGAAATGAATGTGATTGGATTCATCTAGATGAGTGAGCTAGAACATGTTAAATTCTGTGCAATGAAGAGATAGTTTAAATAAGCTATCTACCAGCAAGCGTAGAAAGACATCTGTGGAATGGAACAGCCTATACACAATTAGGGAAAAGCATGAGTGTAATTGTGGGCAAATTACAGGCTGTGGCAGCTCAGTGCACAGCAGGTGTATGGAGGCAAACGAGATGCCCAATTACCTTAGCAAAGAGACGTGTATAAATCAAATTCAAATAAAAGAAAAGATTCTGTTCCTACCCTGGGTATTTATTAGATCCAGAGTCCAACTTTGCTGACAGGTTTTAGGAAAGAACATTTTGTCAAATGTGCCCTTTGATGAGTTGCAGCTCTCCCACTGAGGTCAGAAAAGAGCTTAGACTTCTGTATCTGAGGACAGAAGGTGTGCCTTGCAGGTCAGAGTGCCAATTTGGCTAAAAATAGAAAACATACTGAAGGGAAGTATTTTATTGGACTAAAGTACAAGGGCGCTGGCTATATTTCAAAAGAAAACAAAGAGTCTGAGGTGACCCATCATTAAACACTCAATGAAACAGTATTCTGGCATGAATGGTTTTCTGGCTGTCTAGTAAGGAGTTAATTTTTGACCATGGGAAAACACACTTGTGGGAATTGATGCAGCTCTGTCCACACCAGAAGATCTGTGACAAGACAAAGAGAGTGAAATGAGGAACATCATATTTGCCCGTTCAAGAGGATTCTTTCTAGAGGAGAGCAGGGTTAAGGAGAATCGAGGCTCATTTTTGTTTGCAGAAGCAATGCTCTTCTCTCATCTTTTTATTTCTTCCATTGTGTACAGCTGAGTAATGGCTGTGGATCACTGCACCTGATTAATTCCAGAATTTTGAGAATCTTAGTAGTTAAGCAAGTAAGCCTTCCAAGAAGGACTACAGATGGGAACAGGGATGTAACATGTGACAGATTAAAAGACTAGACTATGGGTAAATGGTGGCAGCTGATCTGAGTACCATGTGGAGGCAGAAAAAAACTGTTGTGTAGAAAAGCAGGAAGCATGTGATGATAAATGGGACTGGATGTGAATATGGAAAAGTAATTAGGGTTGTGAAGGGGAAACGGTTAGATCATAGCAAAGAAGAAAAAAGCAGAACACATTAATGGAGAGGAATGGTGGAAGGAAATGTGAACTCTTCATGAATAAGGAAGGATCTGGAGATGGGGAAAGAATAGAAAAAAACTCTGAGACGGCACAATGACCCTCTGTCATGAGGTAAGGATGGAGAATGCAGAAGACAGTGCAATGGATGGGTATGTGACATTCCACCTGTAGGATGGAGACGAAGGCTAGAATACTGGGAGCTTGTGAGGGGAACAAATATCTTCATTTGGTCTACAGAAGCTGCAGTGTCCAGCACTCCACTTATCTGTGTTCCATCACCAGTACTTTACTTATTTCAGTGAATTGTCTCTGCACCCAGAACCTGGCACATTTCCATGTCTCCAAACTGTGAGTTCACACATGTAGTTTCTGGGCTAGAAGATCCTTGTTTCAGTTCAAGACAGACTTTGAAAAGGAATGGAAATTGTAACAGTTGTTGCACAGTAAAGCTAGAAGCTCAAAGACTGGAAAAAGTGTCCCATGTAGAAGGCTTTTGCTTTTGCTAGAAGATATCTGGGAAATTGACCGTTGAATACACTGGGATGCTCAGACACATCTGCAGCATCGCAGAGGTCTTGCTGCAGGTCAGGGCTCCTAAGTACGTCAACAGCCATAAAGAAGTTGAGCAGTCAAGTCATCCTTCTTCTGAGAAGAAGACTTTCTTCAGAATTTTATGTATTGAATCACAAAACAATGCCCAACGATGAAGTGAATTTGAAGCTGGCAACACCTTCCAATGAGCCATCCAACTGCAAGGCTCTACAGGCTACAGCTGCAGTGCACTCTGTCTGCCTCTTCCCTGCTCCAGGAGGTCAATGATAGATACACATCTGGATGATGGCAGCTCAGGCCAATGGATCTGGCATGAAGCTACAGCACCACACATCTGTCAGTTGCAAGCCCCAAAGGCAGTGGATGAGGACAGGGGGCAAATGAATAAACCATTCATGTGAGATGAGACTTAAAGGGTATTTAAACTTCAGGTTTAACTGGTAAGAAGGATACCAGATCCATACTTCAGAAAGCAGAAACACACAGTAATCAAGATTCTAATTTAATTTTGATACAAGTCTAACTTGATATAAAGCATTGGATGCAGAGATCTTTTAACATGTTTTAGGACATCCTACCACTAAAAAAAGCAAAGTGTACATTTTTGCAGTCTATTTTCCATGAGTTGAGTCCTTTGTTCACGGAAAGCACAGTGAGTACTAAATGGAAAACGTTGTGTATTGTTTCCAGAAGTACAATAAAAAGCTATTTCCAGTGGGCCTGAGGCCGACATTCTTGACAAGGAGCAGTACATTGTACCAGTATTTCAGGGGTGTTCTGTCAGTTCAAGGATGGAAAGACTGAGAGTCTGGTGTACATTCATTTCAATGTTCAATTGGTTAAGTATACCTGTATATTAAATGTGGGTAGACAAATGTATACATATAGAGCAACACCTATCTACACAGTATTTATGTGGATAATACTAAATTTGTATCTTCTAATGGAGTGTGAGTGTGTCTGAGTATTCAAACAGGAACAGTGATTTTCTCCCTTCATCCTTCTTTTTGGTTCCACACTATTAAAAAGCCTTCACTTAAAAAAAAAAAAACCAACAAAAGAAACAGATGTGTCCTTCAAAGGGTTTTCCTTCTTTAAACTATCACTACATGATATTCAGGCATAGCTAGGGTCTTAAAAAAAGGTCATAATTAATTAGATTTAAGAAGTACATATGGACTTCTTTTGAAATAATTACTACTTTGAAAATTTCATAAACTGAGAATTTCATAATTCATAATTTCATAATTTCATATTCTGAGAAGCCAAACTGATCTGCAGTAGTTGTAACCCAGATAATTGGTGGTTAAAATGCATGCCATGTAATGACTAAACTTGATCTTGTGGTATCCTAACATACCCAAAATAGAGGTCCATTTTAAATCAAAATTTTAAACGTTTCTTCGTAGAATTGTGTCATAAAGTTTTAAAGCTCCCAGAAGAATAATTTTTATTTGTAGGAAGTGAGGCAGGGGAGGGTCAACAAAAAAAAACAAAACGGGGGAGGGCACCAAACCCTCTCCTGGTACAGTTGATTTATACTGAAAGATCTGCCAAATATATTTAAAATATACCTGGGGGATAATGGAAATATTTGCTGATATTTTGTGCAGATTGATTTGTAGCCTGCATGTCAGAATAAACTCTGGGTTTCTATTAAGGTAATGTGATATATAAAAGGAAAGTCACATTTTAGTTATGAAAATAAAACTACATTTACATATATATGAATTAATTTAAGTTAAGAAAAAGAGTGGAGATCCTTCTAATAAGGTTCTAAAATACAGTGGCAGATTGCTTTTTCAAGAGAATGTAAGCCATGGATTCCCATTGGTACTGAAAGTCATTAAAACAATGAACATTAAAACCAGTGAAATATCTGCCTTTCAGGAACCACTTTAGAACATGAAGCAACAGCTAATTTGGAAAAAGCAACAACAAAGTTGTGTTTGAATTTGGAGGAATGTTTTGAAATCTTAAATACAGAGAAATGGAGTAAAAAAAAAGATCCCTCTGGATATTAGCACTAGAATAAATGTGCTTTCTCTTCTAATAAGGAGAGGTCCAAGGTTCTTCTTACTAAACAAATTTGTAGGACTATAATTAGAATGCAATCAACATTTAAATATACAACATTTTTGGACCTGATAAATATCTTTATAATCACACACTGCATTTCATAATTTAGAGATCATAGGTAAGCTTGGGTCACCTTATAGCTTCTGCAATCCTAGTGCTTTCCTTTCTTCTGTCATTGGATAACCTGCCAATTAAATATGAGTAATCTAGGCCACTACAGAATACACTTCCCACTGCGCTGAGAAGTAAGAGTTTACTGTCATCAGCTGATGCATTGCACAATGCTCTCCGAACTTCCTTCATGATCTGTGGATAAAGAAAAGTAAACAATTCGACATGCATGCCGTTGCAATATCATTTCCCTACTTTTACAAACCTTACTGATTTTGAGTGACTTACATTTTGGGCACTATTAATACTTACAGCAATTGTATACACTAATATAATTTTAATATACTTCGAATGATAACACTGAGAGTTTTATATTTGGAAGTGCTTTGTAGATGCTTACTGATTCAAAGAGATTTTAGAACTTGGCTGTTCCTTGATTATGCTAAGGGCAATTCTAGCTAGCTTATGTTATTTGTTTGCAATTTAATAATTTCCAATATCATGGGTTTATTTTCATTGTGTATATTCAGTGTACGTCACTGCACCCTCAGTAACGTGGTTATTACAACAGGCTGTCAGCAAAATCGATAAACCTCAGTTCTCAGTTTTTCAGCTATTTTGGTTTATATGACTTGAACCAGAGCAAGGCAGGACAAGGGGACATCATATACATCAACATGACAAATATATTATTCACTTTTCTGTGGTCAGTGGTATTGTTAAAGTCTATAGAAGTTAAAGCAAAAAAAGCCACTTGAAAGAGAGACATTTTTACACTCTGATTTACAACTGGATCAAGCTATTAATTGCACCATAAATCAAACTTAATAAAAATCTGTACAGAATTGAGCTGTAAGAAAATGTCATTTCATCTGAGCAGAATTGTTTTTCTAATGATTTTCAAAAAGAAATAGAATTTCATAACCTTCTGATGGGTAACTTCTTGTGTGGTCACAGTCCAGTGTAGTTTGTAAGCTGTAACTGATTTCAGTCATTTCAGATTCCCTTCTTTTAATTAGTGATTTGCTCCTCGCTTCAAGGGCCATGATTTCGTCTAGTCTGACATCTCCTATGCTTAAATGTACCCATGGGTCAAAGTGTTTCCTATATGCAGAGTCCTGATGAGTCAGTTTTTTCTCTTTTGAATGGAAAGATTTGCTGTTAGTGTAAATGGCAAAATGTGGTTGATGGATTAAATGTTGTTTCCATGTGAGAGGACCTCAAGGTTTTTAGCTTGCGATTATTTTTGTTCACTACTTGCTGCTTCCAAAAATTCTTTAGATCTCTGAAGTGCCTTGTTTAAGAAATGTTCCTTAACACAGAAGTTTTGTTTATACCATTCTAGGTAGCCTTTTATTAGAAATCCTGTGGTTTGTGAGACCAAGCTTGAACTTGTACATTCAAACCACACAGTGCAGCTTTACCTGCCTGCTTTCCATATCTGTGTGCATAAAAATTATGTCTACTGGATGCTGAGAGCGGAGCATAAGAAAGCAGGTGGTGAACTTTTAGATGCTTCATTTTCACAAGTGCACTTTAGAATGCTTGTGTGTGACACTGGCTGGAAGTAATTAAAAAGCAGCAGCATTTTGGAAGTGTATCTGAAATTCCCATCCAGGTATAAAAATGCTCTCAAGTGATTTTACAAGTACTGTTTATTGTCAGAGGCCAAATC
Source organism: Ramphastos sulfuratus (assembly GCA_013399055.1). Taxonomy (NCBI): domain Eukaryota; kingdom Metazoa; phylum Chordata; class Aves; order Piciformes; family Ramphastidae; genus Ramphastos; species Ramphastos sulfuratus. The sequence goes on along the minus strand of WBNM01003914.1, from coordinate 228,523 downwards.
AGCCCTCAACTGGTAAAAACAGGGAAACAAAGGAGTACACACCCTAACACTTTTGTTCAGAGATACAAAGACACTTTTTAAATGAAAAGATACATATTTTAATCTTCCTAGTTCCATGTGAATGCCAGGTTATAATCTTTGTTTGTTTTTTAGACATTCTTAAAACCTGCTGTTTCTTAGGGATGTGTGTATGTACCATCTGTACCTCCAGTACCATTTGTGTATGATGCTACACCTTCAAACACATCATTACCATCACAAACCTGTCTTTATCTTGCCCCTCACTGATTTGGATGCTTAAAGCCACCTATAAGCATGTTAACATCTAAAAGTGTTCCAAACTTTGTGCAGGGGTCACACTACTTGTAGGAAAAAACAATATTCTGCTGTCACTGGTTTTTCAGTGTTTCGAAGAGGCTGATATTAAAGGTCCATTATTAGGAAATGGTTTCTTAGATATAGCTGAAAAAGGGAACATTTTTGCAGTATTTTGGATAGTATTTTTGAGCAGGAGTGGTCCACAGTTCCACTATCTTGTAGCAAAAGAAACCCAGAAAGCAGAATGTATCTGTGTTTTCAAGCTCCAAATGTATTTCTTATAAAATATCTGTGAGTTTGGCATTAACTTTATCATCAGAAGATGCTCAGAGGCTCACTGGAATACAGTGATGCCAGGAAAGTCAATTCTCACTCCCTGGTGGTATGCCATGTTTCCTTTGTTGGTGCAAAGCTTTGTTAGAGCAAACCAAATGATGGTTTGTCTGTAGGGTTGCAGGACTGTGTACTGAACTGCAGTACTGTAAATACCATTTTAGTTCAGAACCCTCTTTGGTTTCAAGCACACATTTAATGTGGTAGCAAATTCAGTTTGCAAACAGAGCTACTATGTGTCCTACATCTCTTTGTCAGATTCTGTGTTCTTCTCTCTTCCACAGTCCTTAATTCTCCTTCATTTTGGTATAGCTATGGTATCTGTCTAATCAAAATTTACCTTCTCTAGTAGACTAGACCTAACATTAATATTTCCAGGGCTCCATAGCAATAGTCTCCAGTTCTGTGCTTTTTAATAGCCTTTTAGTTAATTTTCAGTTTTGGGGACAGGATTTCTCTTTGGATGCTTTTGACTAAAAATTCTGAGGAAGTATTTACAAAACAATAAGGACCAGTTTATGGTTATCAAATTATACATTCAGATGAGGCCTAACACTTCACTTACTGTTTTATTGATATCTAAATATATAATAAAATTATCACTTTCTCAAATTTTGCTTTTTTTTCCTTTTTCATTAATGCTGTCAAGAAAACAAGCTGGTTAGTTTTTTTAACAGGACACTTTATGTTGCAAAATAAACATAAAGTGTTAAAAAACTTCACTAAACTTCTAAAAGGTTATTTTAATATATAATGGAGGTAGGAAATTTTAAAAGTCACTTGGTGCTCTTTGCTTTCGATACTGCTTACATTCTGGGGAGATCAGAGAGCTGGGAATTTATCACTGCAATTACACCAAGTATCTTGAACAGAAGTCTCTTGTTCACGTAAACAGAAATGCTGGTTTAAAAGGTTAACTTCTCTGACTCTCTAAGGACTCAGTGTTGATATTCTTAAAGTTAAATATTCTGTAAATATTACAGTAAAACAAAATTTTAAAGCCATTTAGTTGTTCTTAGAACCTCTTCCCCGCTAGTACATTTCTACATAAATACACTTTTTGTTACTTACTGACTCTTTATGCAAACAGATTCCAGGTCCTTCCTATTTGATAAATAAAGGACTTAGGAACATGTGAGGCTGGCCTCAGGCAGAAGTACTGGCCCAAAAGCCAATTTGTCTTTGTATGATACAAAAAATACAAATAACAGCAAACCCATACCTGCCTTTTTTTCTTTTTTTTTTTTAAGTCAGGAAAAGTTTTAAGTAAGAAAGTGAAGGCAAATCTGTGCTCTGAAATGCACCTGGTAGAACTTCAAACCCTGTAATTTTCATGGTCACAAATCTGAAACCTGATTCTTTTGTGTAAGAAGTGTCCCTGTTCTATCAATATTCAATGGAAGCACTACATTAGGGTATGTTTTGCTTTTAATTCAGGGGAATATTAATTCCTAGTCCTATTAATAGTGTATACTAAAAGCAGTGGATGGATGCATTTAATCTTAAGTTTGAAACAGAATTTGGATCCTTGAAATGTGCTGAGTTAAAACAGCAACATCATCACTGGAGAAAGAACTTCAGAAGCAGCCAAAGACCTATGAGAGAAAATGCCCTCATGGAATTTATAATGATAAAATATTTTACATAGCTATTTTAAAAATGAATTTTAAAAGTAGCAAGCCTGAGCCACTGAAATGAAAACAAGTTGTGCTGCTTCATGGCACTGGCTTGGAAGTTTTATAAGGTCTTGTAAAACATCAGAAAGAATTTCTATAGTGCCCCGAATGAGCATTTTTGCAGAAACCCCTCAATTACTAACGAGGCTCTGAGTAAACTTCAGTTTAAATGCTGCTGGAAGGTGCATCAGCACATTTCATGTTAAAATCACTTGCACAAACCCACAGGTGTGATGAGGTTACCACAAAAGTGGGATAAAGAGTTAGGCAGAGTTCTCTAAGCTTTTTACTTTCTTTCTCATAAGTAAGTTTCTTGTTATTTTACTTAAACTGGCATAAAGACCAGAGGCCAATGGTCAAACAAAACTATTAAATTTCATCTGAAGATTAAGCTAAAGCACAAAGGGAAGCAGGTCTGTTTATGGGTCAAAGTCATTTTGTCTAAGCTTAATTTGATAATGATGGTGGGCAGAGCACAGCTCTTTTTTCTGTAACATAGATGGCCAAGAATCACCAGACCACTGTTTTAACCACACCGGGCAGACCTGCTCTAGGTAAATTAATCATTTACTATTTGGCAAACATAATTTACTAAATGGCTAATAAAGGCTGAAGTTAGTGTTTCTTTTGGCAAAATGAAGCACACACTCTTAATTCTGTAGGCATTTTGTGTTTGTGTTTCTATTCACCAGTGATAAAAGGTGTCAAAACTGTTCTCAATGTCCCAAAAATACTCTGCCAGTTTGTCTCACCTATGGCTATGGGTGACAAACTGCAGGGACACAGCATTCAGCATATTCCTCCTTACAGTCCCTTGGCTTTTTGCTGTAATTGCCAGAAGGATGTGGAATTGCCAATATTGGAGGTCCTGGATTTTGTGGTGTGAATAATCACAGCCTGCAGCCTGGACCGAGGCCAAAGAAGTTGTTTCACGTTTGCCAGCAAGCAGCATTCAGAGGGCAAGAGCTTTCAACTGCTCTCAGCCTGGGCAAGTTTTAAACAGACAAACTCAATGTGGAACACTCATTACCTTGATTAATTCTTGACCATCCAGATTCTGGTTAGTAATGTAGTTTTCTAAAATGTATTTCCTGGGTTTTGAGTGATCTTCAATAAAGGTTCTGGAAATAGTCTATGCCGCTGATGCAAGAAGAGGACTATTATGTGCTTATCATTTATTCTTCCACAGAGGTGGGCTCCCAGCATATTAAAAATTTTCAAAGAATGAGGCAGATTGGTTTGGCAGACCTGAAGAGCCTGAATTAATTCACTAGTTAGGGCATTTGAACACTGCTCATGTGGAACAGCACAGCCAGCAATGTAAAGGTATGTCTGTTCACCCTGAACATAGTGAGTCCTTCATTTCATACTTTTTCAGGCCCTTTAGCTCTTCATTTGAATTACCTGCAGTGTCAATTAGTGGTAATTAATACATAGGTGGAACGATGGGTCTATGCAATCTAATGTGTTTTAAGGAATTAGTATTAAAAGCAGGTGTTTGGTGTTCTAATTACTAAGATAGTCTTTTAAATATTACATAGCTTTGAATCTAGGAGTGATAAATGTATGTACCATTAGTTTTAATTAGTTAGTATCATTCTGTGTATTATGCCTCTGTGTGCATTTGGGTGTGCATTTGGGATGAGGAGTCAAATTTAGGGTCCATCATGCCTGCCAGTGGTTTTGCCTGAAGCTCATTTTAAATCATTTCAAAGTTACCCAATTTCTTACTGAACAGAATAACTTCTCAAAGCTACAATCAACTTTTCCCTCAGACAGTGCTCAAACCAATATTTCACCTGCTCTGATCTTGAAGTTACTGTATAAGATAGAGCTGCCCTGGTGTGTCTGGAGGGCAGAAAACAGCGATCTGCCAGGCTGTGGGCAGCTTGTGGAGGAATTCTGCCTGCAGAACTGGCACTGGGAGGCAGCTCCTGTTGTTTCCACTCTGATTTATGGTAAGCCCTTTCCATCAGGCCATTACTGCCCACGTGGAACAGGGCTCAGGTGTGTTCTCTGCTCTCTAGGACATGCATCCTGATGCAAGCATTTACTGATATACCTTTTGTTCTGAAATGGCCAAGGTGCACCAGGGCATCACTGCCCACTATGCTGGGATCACAGGGAATGGAAGGATATGTGTACTGGAGTAGTACAAGCTACAAGGTCTGACCTTAACCGTGTAATGTTTGGAAGAATTCATTAACATGTATGAGTTGTATGAGTTTATGGAATTTGGCTGAGAATAGTGCCCCTGATTGGTTAAGATTTCATAAATAAGGACTCATGAAGTGATTCAGAGGAAAAAGCAATTAGGGATCAAGATATACTTCCAGAATTGCTGTCTCAGGATATAGCTCCAAACTTCTGGAGCACTCTTTCAATTAATTAAATGAAAGAGGCCAGATTTCTCCTACAGATAGTAAATCACTCACTTCAACATGTGAAAACCTGCTTCACCCATCTCCACAGTGGAAATACTGATTCTGCCATTCCTTTCTTTACTTCTAATTTTCAGCTTCAGACATGTAAATAAAAAATTAATTTCCATTGCATTCTTCTTGTTTGGAATCACAAGTGTGGAAAAAACCTAGATACATCTGAACTCCATTTTGTTTTTTAGCGGAGATAATAAATTGGGTAAAAAATACGTAAAATCCATTTCAAGTGCAGAGTTTCCAAGATAACCCACACGCTGGGATGGCTTTCTTTGGCTTTTATGGCTACGTGCTTACCTCTGGAGTCAGTGCATTGTTATCTGAAGTCTGACTCGACAGCAAAATATGTGTGAAACCGTCTTCTTTCCGGACTACAATGTCCCTGAACCGGCAATTGCTTTCGTTTTGACGCACGCTGTATCTTAGTCTCTTATCGAAGACATAATCTTTCTCCCCGTCTAGTTTCCTTTTCACAGTGCTGTGGAGATTCAAGCTTCCATTTGCCAGAGATGAACCTTTCAGGTGGAAAGAATCAAAGTGTAATTATGTCTATACCTTCAAAGAACTGGCGTGAAACTTTCTTTTAGCTTAACACAGCTCAGTATTTACAATAGCCGCTACGTGATGAAGTTGATAAATCAAAAATGTGCCAGGGTAGTCAAATGTGGCCTTGAGCCATTCTCATTATTCTATATTCCAACCTGGAGTACTTTTTGTTCTCTGATCAGACAACCTCCAGATCCAATGAACTGTAGCATGTAGAACTGGTCCTCTTAATGGGATTCAGTTCTGCTTTGAAGATGAAAGCAATTGTATCAGTCTTTCATATGAATTTGGGGTGATCCCTGGATTCATAGGCAGACTCTAATGCAGCTTTGGAAAAAATGACATGACAGGTTTAGTCCAAATCAAAGTTACATTTCCTTCCTTTTATGGTGACCAAAATGCCATTACTGGTTTCCAATGACAATCTGAGCAGAGACTTGTTGCGCATCCCTGTGTGACGCTAAGTTAGGGGAGCTGTTGTTAAGCTGACACAACTGGCATTCTCTTCTATGTATTTTTGTGGCTAGCATTAGAAGTAGCCATGAGCCACCCTCTTTGTTCTGATCCCAAGTGTCTGCTCCTTACATTTGACAGTAACAATAATTACTGACTTCTGGACTGCACGTGGAAATTATTACTGCTGATGCCATTTTGGAGGGTATCTAGCAGTAGCAAAAAAAAAGAGAAATATGACAAGAAAGAGATGGTTCCCTCTCAGTTTTAAAAGACAGGTTATTCTGACTTACACTGTGCATGAACTGTAAATTATTATTTTGCTTATGTTTGCAGTTTCTCTGCAATAGGCAATGTTATGATTGGTAACAACACTGTACCTGAATGCTGAAAATAGCTTGACAAGATTTTTATGTAATATTCTTTTTCTAATTACAGATGTTTCACACACCTGCCATTAAAAGCAGAGCAGAGACGGGTTACTGAGGAACAGAGATTAAAGTCACTCTGTTCATTGAAAGAGTTTCCAAATCTGTTTTTGTTTAAATAGACGTGAGCCCACAATGTGCCATATTTAAGAAAGGCTATGAAAGAGCTGTATGAAAACACCTTTGTTTGTTCTGTTCTTTACTCCTGCCAAAGCTGGTCTGTCCCAGCTTCTGGTATCAAATAGACAGGAATTTTTAAAGGGCAGATGACATGAATATTAGATCACAGATTTAAATTTTATACTTTAGATGACCGCTCCAGTAAAAAATGCTGTTAGAACAGAACTGAATGGTGAATTCAGAGCAGATTACTCTCTAAGCCAAATTCACTTCTCCTCCTTTTGGATTAGCTGTATTTCAATGTGCTGTTTATGTAGGTAACTGGTCTGTTTGATACCTCTCACTTGGCAATGGCCTGTGCGGTTGTTCAGTGTGTGAGATGCCTGTATATACACTGCAGTTATAATGTGGGGGGTTAAACTATATACAGTGCCTAACAGTACTGAGCTGGTGTATCACTTGGCCTCATCATGTAATGTGAGCACATGCATAGATATATACCTACACACAGAAATACATGGCCATTAGTCTGCCACTGCAGTCAGTCATGAACTTCTTTCCATTGTTAAATTAAGAGATACCATCTAAAGCATCTCTTGTTTCATACTGAATATTAGTGCAGTGCAAACACTGAGGAATTACTTTAGATCACCAATTTGAAAAAAAAAAAACAACCCATTTGTAGCCAGTAGAGTTTGGAATTTGTTTTCTTGAGGAGAAAACCATGTGCTTCAATTTTTAAAATGACGAAGGATTTCTTACAGCATGCTTCTGCTTTTTCGTAAGGTTTTTGCTACTGCTTATGTTTTGATATTTATTCCACAAACAAAAATCAACACGTGAAATTACTAATGGAAAATTAATATAATTGGGAATAATATACTAAAATTAATTATTTGACTGAGGCAGACTTCTAAACATTGCATTTTTATATAACAACACAGGTACTGTGTTGGTTGACCCAGCAATAAACTAAAATGTGAAGAGCTTAATGTCCCCATAAACAGCGTAAAGGAACTTATAAAATTAGGGGCACAAATGAACACTGAGTGGAAGATGTGTCAGAATAACTGCACTGATTAGCTGTCTAGTGCTGAAGCTTATGCCACATTGTTTTAAATACCCCTGGTAAGATAACAGTAGATGAATTCACACAGATAGTACAATTCAACAAACACCCTCCCAATAATAATTCTGCTTTTTTTTTTTGGTATTCTCCTTTGAGCAATGTATTCAGTCTGTAGATTAAATATGTGATGTAAGGAACTATACATTTTGTCACAACTTTTTAACTAACTGCACACCAACAGAAATTCAATCAGAGGAAAGAACAATCTGAATGAAATAGGAGAGAAACGCACATGGAAATGTTTCATTTCCAAGGACAGATGATTAACAGAACAACATACAGTGCATAAATTGTTGTTTCAGTGTATACAGTGCATCCTTGCAATCCTGTTTTAATCTGATAAACTGGAGAACATAATGAGCAAAATCTAAAGACCACCATAGTCATGTACTGTCACACCCATTTAGCAAGTCTGTTGCAAGGATTTGACAGAGCTACTGAGGGTTTGCTCCTGAGTCACTAAAGCATCCAGAGTGTCTCCGCACGAGGGTTAAGTTAGCGCCACTTGATGCACACAAGGCAAGGTGAGCTACTCAGGGTTTGCTCCTGAGTCACTAAAGCATCCAGAGTGTCTCTGCATGAGGGTTGATAGTTAGCACCACTTAATGCAGACGTGACAAGATGAAAAATGGCTGTGACACAGGGAAAGAGACAATCTCAAAGCAATCTCTATTGCACGTGAAAGAAAGGAAGGATGTCACAAATTAACCTAAGAAGCTGTAGATATCTCTGGGTGTGCTTTACCAGTTTAGTAGTGATTATTTGACACTCAGTCTAAAGACCAACAGAAAACAGAACAAGAGAAAATATTCCTTCCTGTAACAGGAATTTAGTTATGACCTTGTTTTTAATCATCAGTAAAACTTGTAGAATGCCTAACAGCACAGTGATATTTAGAAGAATTTTCTGTTTTAAAAGGGCACTGAAGATATTCCCAGACTGCTGGTGCATCTAGTAATCCTGCTCCCAGAATGGTAGGGAAGGATGCTATTTAAGGAGAAAATGCAAGCTTGGCCACTTTCTGCAGTCCCGTCCCCTAGTATCATCCCAAAGTGTTGTATAGGAATTTAAGAGTATTCATCCAACCTGTTCTGTCAATATTTGCTCAGGGATCATTTAATGCATTTCCCTAATCTCCTTTCAAGCCTGTTGATGCTGTCTTTCTCCACAGCTTCCTGTGGTATGGCTGAGAACTTGAGTAGCCACTACACAGAGAAGAATTTTCTTTCATCTGTGCTTTTATCTGATGTTCTCTCTGTTTCAGTGAGTGGTCCCTAGCTCTGCTGTTGAGGGATTTAGTGAACGACAGTTCTGCATTCCTCGGTCTTCCCAATAGCTTTTCTCTGTCTTCTTTCTGTCTTTCTTGTGGGTAATGGTTAATACTGTACATACTTAAAAGCAGTGTTCTGTTGATAATTTGCCGATAATTCCAGAGTTCTCCAGCTAAGGGAGCATCTGTAAGATATCTAAAAGCCATGAGGTTTTATCCAAACTGAGAAAGCAAGCATATTTGGTTGTCCTTTACTGCCAGTATCGCTCCAGAATAAATAAACCAGAACAAGCTAAAAAGCCAAGAGGAAGCAGTGACTAAGTATTTATATTAAGGGCACCATTAGACTACAAAGATTTTTGTAATGGAGAAAAACAGTGGTTTGTGATACATGACAAGCAAAAATTCTTCAGCAGATGGTAAAGGAATAGAGTGATGTAGAAAAAGGAAACAGAAAATTAAAAGAGAATGGGGTTTGGTGCTGTCAAGAAGCTTGACAAAACAACCACTCTCAATTACAGTATCTGGAGAGAAAACAGAAATGTCGTAACAGAAGACAGCAAGTATCACCAGAAAGAATGGTATTGTTAGCTCCTGGGAGTATCTGTGCACGTTATCCTGCAGAGCTTTTAATTTTCCTGTTTGCAGACCCTTAAATAACTGCAAAGATGACTTGACTCTCCTTGTGACAGGATGTGTAGAAGGTGTAAGGCAAGTTTTGGTAAGAAAGGTCTGCTCCAGCTTCAGCAAGGTTCCGGGCCTCCACTAGGGTGCACATAAGATTTTGTGTAGACATCTGTAAGTATACAGTCAACTTTCTGGGCTAAACAGCTTACTGGTGAGAGTTGTATCTATAGGTTGAGCAGGAAACACTTATACCCAAGTGGATGTACGTACAAAACCATCCAGAGACTGGTGGAAGTCCATTCAAGGATTCATCAAAAACTAGTTTTCAAATAGCTATCATTTGTTTCAACAGAATTGGCATACAAAATAGATATTTTTTGATTAGTTGTAGTTTATAAATTACTAGTTCTATTGCCTGGTTCAATACACTGGCAGTTAAATATTATTATTATATGAAAATCTACTGGGTTTTAGGAGCTTTCAGCCACAGGCCAACACTGCCAGCAGAGCTGGCCCTACAGCTGGGTTTCCAATTGTGGGGAATTTCTGAGTTTTCTGAATCTGGGCTTCATCTCTAAAAAACCTTAACATTTCTATATACATTTTCTATGCACTTTTGCAGTTCACTGTAAAATTTGTATGGAATTCATTAGGGCTCCACAGAGGCAATCTCAAAGCTGACACAAATGTCTGCTTCATCAGATGGGGCATGGGGATGCCCAGAGGCCACAGCTTCTGGGAGCCAAACCCAGGTCCTCCAGGCTCCCTCTTTGTTCAGCACACAGTGCCTGGGAGCCCTGCGAGCGCTGATGGGGCGCGCCGGGCTTTTGACTTCCAGACTCTGTGGCAGACTGCCTGAAACCTCTGGCATGGCTGGCTGCCTCCAAGCTACACGTGGGAGTCCTGCCAAGCAGACTGCCACATTGCTCCAGGTCTCAAAGGACAAAGCCTTGGGACCTTGGCTCAGATTTGGAGAAAGTTTTGAAATCCAAGATGTTTGGAAGAAAACTTCTGTTTTTCAACAAGTGGACATTTTTCTCTGAAACTTTCTTCATTTGTAATTTGTAAAATTTCAGAGCAGTTTTAGTGTGACATTTATCCTGATTAAAATGAATTTGTGATACTTCCCTGTGTGGGTGAATGTTGAGGGAGTTCAGCACACTGTTGGACTTACTTAAGAGTAGTGCAAGTTTCTTTGATTTGGTATTTCAAATCCGGTAGCAGGAAATGTGACTTCTCTCAAGCTTGTAGGGCAGTATTAAAAAAATAAAAGACAGTATTTTTATTAGGACCCTCCTTCAGTTTCTGTGAGCTCTTTCTTTGGTAGTCTCATCTCCTCCCTTTGTAGTTTTCTCCACTCTGCATGTGCTTGGGTATCACGAAGCAAGACTGGAGGGATTTCTGACCTTGGGAGTGCTACTGAGTATGGGTTTTTCAGATGAGAGCCAGGTAGAGATTTAATATCTCTTGCTTCTGTGTACAGAGAGGGCAGAACACAAGGGAGAAACAGAACAGAAGTGAAGGATTTGGAGAATGCAAAAACCATCATAAAGAAGTGTTTTAAAGGAGCTGCAAATATCAGCTGTTAGGCCAGGAGCCCAGTGTACATGGCACCTGGTGAAACAGAGCTCTCTTACAGGCATTATTCAAACAGGGTATGGTGGGTGCCAACTCATTAGTTTTGTGGGGACAAATGAAAGGCTCACTTGACCTTGCAGTTCTTCAAGGCCCTTTAGTTCTTAATTACAAAAATAAAGATGTTGAAATATGGCAATGGATTTTAAAGATGCACTTTGTATCAGAACTTCCCCAACAAATAACATAAACCAAATAATTAAAAAAAAACATTAGAAACACTAAGAAAGCAAAGCAAAACAACTTTGTACTCATCTGTAGTTAGATATGCAAGTATCTTTAAAGAAGCAGGTAACTTCTGAAGTGGTCTTCTATGAGCTCGAACTCACCAAAATACAGAAGTCTGCCCTCTCAGTTTTAAGTGTCACTCACATCATCTGGGTTACTTACTTAAAGCTGACCAAACATTTTGCTGGTTTGGGAGTCTTTAACAAGATGTTTGATGCCTAGATTGAAAGATTCCCAAGCCAAACAGCACTTGCTAGGTTGCCAGCAAGGTGGAAAATGGAAATCAGGGTGGTATAATTTATGTCGACTTCTGAAAAGTTTTTGGCAGCGTAATTCAGAAGAAGCTGTTAAGGAAATGAGTGCTATCATGGGCTATAGAAAGTGGCTAATAAAAATAAATAATTGGAACAAATGGTTACTTTTCAGCATGTCAAATGATTAGTAGCTGGCTGCCCCAAGGACCTGCAGAAGGATTAGTTTATTTAATGCACGTATTAATGAACTGGGAAGAGAAGTATGAGGGGGAAATTTGAAGGGAATACAAAATAAATGGAGTAAAAACTAGGAAAGATTTTGAAGAGCTTCACTGAGTCATAAGAAGAAGATGAACTCGCAACAGTAAAGCAGATTAAATGCATAATGAAAAGAACCATACATATAGCTGGGTTCTAAATTAACTGTAACCAGCAAGAAAAAAAACAAACAAACAACCCTAAGAGCAATTGTGTATAGCTCAATGAAAACTTTTATACAGTGTGTAACAGGAGAAAAAATAATTCTCAAAAGGTTGTATCACCACTGTATCAGTAAGCGGTAGGAAATCATTTGGAACAGCTCCTGCTGTTTTTAAAAGGTATTAAAAAAACCTCCACACACCAAAGACACAAGAGGATACTGAAAACTACCAGGAATATGGAAAGACTTCCACATGGTAGGAAGGCTAAAAAGACTTGAGCTGCCTAGTGATTGACAGGACATCTTCCACTTTATCCCTTCCTGTAGCAACAGGAGCTTATTCAATGAAAGTAAAGGTCAAAAAAACCCTAAATAACCCCCCAAACTCTAAAACTTGATGAAATAAAATGTACATCTTGTTGTTAACTCCTGGAAGTTTTTGTCATACAGTACCATCAAGGCTTTAAATTTGGTAGGACTAAAAAAAAAATAAAAAGAAAAGAAAAGAAAAAAAGATTGGACACAGAGAGATGAGAAGCTACTTAGTTGCTTTAAGCTGAATTGTATTTATAGAGAACATAAGCCTTTATTCTCTGAGAACTAAGCCAGTCAGTAACTATAAGGATTAGAAAGAAATTTCTCCTGTTTCTCCTTGTTCACTTTAAGGTTGTTTTTACCTTCCCATACTGTATGTCTTGAGACTGCCCATGTATCCAGCCACTGCCAGAGACAACAGCTTGGAAGTTCTGAGTACTCCTGAATGTGATGAGCCTTAATACTGAGGAACTTGAATGTTACTCAGACATACTTACCAGGGTACTTCAGCAAGAGAGCTACTAATGCTGTTTCTAAAACAATCTTGATCATGCTAGACCATTGGATCTGAGCACACATAATGGAGAAGCGATTTGTTACTTGGTGATAGACAAAACCAAAGCTGCAGTCTTATACATACCTCAGTTGTCATTCCCACTCCGTGCCTTGTCTCCATTTCCCTACAAGGACTTTATACTGCAAAGGCATGTAACAAAGCCCACACTGCTTCTTGTCACTCCGTGGGAAACGGAAGGAGAGAAGCCAACTGATAAAAAAATGGTATAATGTGTGGGGAAAGAGTGTGAAAACTGGTTTATGTGCTTCTCACCAGAGCCCTTGTCGCAGCATGACAATGATTTTTCCACAAGTGGGCTCCATTTGTAGTTGCTGCAATTAACCCCTGCCACCCCCCGACCCCAGACTGTAGTTGCTTAAATCACATACCAATTCCATTCACAACAGGTGAATCATTATTTACTTCCAACATGCTGGGCAAATTTTGTTCTCCTTCATGATCATTTATATCCACATTTTGCTGTTGTGAGCCATTCCCAAAATGTCTAGAATCTTTTTCATGACTGCCATCTCCATTCTGCAGACCATTATGTGGCTTTTTCAGTGGCATGATCTGTAAACCGCTGGGAGTAGTTCGGTAAGTCACAGTTTTAGCAGCCCTGTCATTAGCAGATCCTGGCTTTGCTGCGTATCCTCTTTTCTGTTTTTGAAGAGATGGATTAATTCTCTTTCTTTTGTGTGTTGACCCTTTAGACTTCCCAGATTCAGAAGGTCTGTGTGATATTTTCTCAACAGATGACCCTCGGCTTTCCCGTAAAAATTTTGGCGCGCCAGCTTGTTTCCCATGTCTCGATCGCTTTTCCCTCGTAACATGTAGTCCATTGAACTCATCAATAAATTCCTCACAATGTAGTAGATGATGCTCAGGTTCCCAAGTGTCTTCATTGCTTCCGTAGCCTTTCCATCTGATTAGATATTCCCATTTGCCCTTCTTGTTCTTCCTTTTGTCTACAATCCTCTCTACCTAAAAGAGAGAAAAAAATAAAAACAACAACCAACCAAAATATCATATTAGGAATAAAAATAGTTTGGTCATGAAAATGATGTTCTTCATTTACAGCTACAAAGGCCTCCTTGACATTGAAAAGATTCTTCTGAAAATATAGTGCCTAAAATAGGAACTGACTCTGACGTGGAAAGCCTACTCAGACTAGCCACAATGTAGCAAATATACATATTTAAATCTACCTTATCTTCAGAGGATGCAGTCCAAGACCATATTCCCATTGGATCCTATACAGACCATGCTGACTGCTGATGAGAACCTGCTTGGTGTGTGTGTATGAACTGCTTGACAGGATGTTTAGGAACCAGTGTTAGATATTTCTGTTTGACAAAGAACTCCTCTGATCAGACCTGGCAATATGGGATGGAAATGCAGTAGCCCTAGAGGTATTTGGACAGTAAGGACATTTCCCCTTCTGAAACCATTAGAGAGAGACAGAAACATCTGATCAGATCTGATCTGGGGAATCTGCAGTAGCCACAATGTGAAGAAACCAAAAATATGATATCTTTAAAATCTTTGGTTGCAAATTAAAACTGTTACTTTTCCATCCCTCAGCTACCTCTTGTTTGAAAGAACTAAAGCATCTCTTGCTTTGCCAGTTTGTGATCATTCTCCTGAATCCACACATGCACTATATCCCTAGAGCCCTTTATGTCTTGAAACGATATTGAACAGAGAAGTGATTAGAACAACTTTCAGTATTTTACACCAACAATCTTATTTGCAGTAGCAAATGCCCACTTTGGTACTTCCGGCTTCTAAAAATGTGTAATTTTTTTGAAAGCACTATTTGAGTAAACACAAAATTTCTGAGTGCACCAAGTGTTTAAAAAAAAAACCCAAAACAAACAAGTGAAAGGCATGAAAAGGCAGGATTCTTACATTAAAGTAACAAATGCTATGAGCCTACGCCAGAGAAGGTAAGTTTAAGGAACATTTCTGCATCAAGGGATAAGGGACTGTATTGGGACTGCAAGCTGAATGTGAATTAACAGTATCATGCTGTTGTGGGAAATGGACTGTACAACTGAAGACATCTTAGTGCTATCTCAGCACTGGCAAGATCTCAACTGGTGGGAGAGCTCACATGAAAACCCAAGCACAAGCATTGGACAGCAAGTCATGGCTTTAAATTGCATCGAGGGAAATTTGGATCAAGCTATTAGGAAAAATGTTCTGAGGATAGTAGGAGTTAAGCATTAGAATAGGTATGGAGGGTTCTTAGAACAAACAGGTTTTGTTAGACATCTGCCATAAGAAGTCACTGCTGAAAAATGGGGTTATGATGACAAAACCTTTAGAAGTCTCTCTCGAGTTTTACTTTCCAATTATTTTTTTTTTTAAATGTGGTTTATGAAGGATGAAGATTCCACTAATGAAAAATAAAATATCATTAACCAAACACACTATTGTTAATTTAGAAAAACAAGCAACTGGATGGCTAATGTAATAGCTTTCATTGCTCTTCAAAGAAAAATCATCTCATGTGAAGAGCAACAGTGGAATCTGTATAGAGAATTTAACCTTGAAGAAAGGCAGTCACAGCAGTGTAAGTAATTGTTCTTTTTAGGTCCCCTGTTAGAGCAAACCAATGGATTAATTCTGTGTGTTCAGTGGCTGGAACTGTGCTTTCATAGAAATCTTGGTGGTTCCCCAAAGGAATCTAAATGTAATTAGCAACTAAACATTATACTTCTATCTCAGTTCATTTACATGGGAACTGTGCTAAGATATGTGTCTGAGTCATAGTGGACAGCTTTCCTCCATCTCCAGGGCACTCAACTGCAGCATCTCAAACAGCTCATTCCTGTGCTCTGTCTTATCAGATATCTAAACAGAACCAGTGCAGAAGCAAAGCACAGCATCCGCTTTACTCTGAATTTAGCACTGTCCCCTTCAGGATTGCTCAGTGTGGCAAAACAATTAGCTGAAGCTGAGTCTGGGCAAGTCTGAGATCATCTGTCTGAAAAGAGGGAAAAGTCTTCACAAAAAATTGATCTGTCAGTTGTCCTTACTTGGGCTGTGTGGCTTTCAGTTATCAAACTCACAGACTTGCTATGATCTTGTTGACTTTATAGACAGCAGTTGTCCAAATTATCTCTGGTTTTAAAGTACTTCTCACCCTCCTATCTGGGACTAGCCAGAAAGACTGTACATCAAACCATGGAGCTCTGTAGTGGCCTGTGGGTTGTTTGTGGATTTGTTACTTTAATTACTGCAGCTCACTATACCAAGGAGCAAAACACACATATATATATATATATATATTTATATATATATGTGTGTCCTGGGGAAAAAACTAAATTGCGGCTGAAGTCAGAAGACCACAGCTATCATTACTGCAGAGAATTTGGTTTAGTGCTACTCCATCTGCACTAGCTAAACGATACCTGCATTACCCTACCTTTTGAAGCCAAGAGTTTGGGCTGGAACACAAACACTGTGTCAGGTTGATGCTACCTCAGAATTACTTCTTCTTTTGAAGGATTATACCAGTTGCATTCTCCTACTTGCTCATTGAAGGAAGAACCTCAGAAAAGATGGATAAATACCTTGCCATTTTCAGAACCACATTCTAAAACCCTCCTCAGCCTTGCCTATTTTCACTCATGCACTGCTACTTCACCTTCTTGCTCTACTACAAAGAGAAAAAGTGAAGGGAAGAGGTTTCAGGGAGAGCATTTCTTAATATGGAAAACACTCAAGTATTTTGGTGATGAGACATTATGCATTTCAATTATGAGGATAAAAAGAGAAAACATGAGTTGTCTTTGTTCCTGAGAAACAAAATACTGGCAATGGAGAATCTGATTAATCAGTTCAACAAATCACGAAGGCAGAAAAAAAGTATTTATAAAATTGGGTCAAATTTAATAAATGGTTTTAAAAAATTAATTCAGAAAGCAAACATATTTGGGAAAGAGTAAGGATTTTATTCCAGCATTTTCAGAACAAAACTATCAGTGTTTCACTTCACATTTAACTAATAAAATTAAAATGAAGAGGAACTAAACAAACTGAAAACAAAATGTTTTATTTCTGGTCAATCCTCTTCAGTTTATTGTTTTGCTGGGGAGACAATGAAAAAAATATGGGTTGATCCCAAATTAGTTGCTTTCCTTGAGTTTTTTTTTTTTTGGTGCAGCCACCATACCCACTGGCTCGACTAATGATGCATTAAAAGTCTAAGTAGATATTTGCCTCATCCTCATTACTGCCTCATTGTGCATTACTGAATGCATCTGAGGGTTGCACTGAACATACTTGACCTCTCAACATCGTCCCTTTTGTTATTGAAGCTTTAAGTTCTTCACTGGTATTTATCCTCTTTGGAGTACCACTGTGTTCCTTCGCTGCATACAGTAGAGTGCTTCCGCATGGGAATAAATATCAGGTTTTTATCCACACCTGGTACTGTCTGCCCATTTCCCTTCTATTCACAGTCCACAGTAATGACAAACAGAACAATTTTGTCTTTCTAATGATGTATACTTGTTTTAACAGGTAGTATATGAAGTAATAATCTTTTTGCATTTGGGTAAGGTTACACAAATTCATGAGTTTTCATAATGAGAAGTAGTTCTGTGACAGTAAGTGGTTAATAGAAATAATACTTTCATTCCTAGCCTAGATTACAATGCAATGTAAATACACAATACACAGACAATATCCATGGCTTCCCTGTCTGGTTTTCCACTACCCTCCTCCCCCCCGCCCCCCCCCCCCCAGTTGTGTCTTTCATGAGAACTGAATAACATCTTCTCCAAAGTGACCTTGGTAGGTACAGTTTGCCAAATCCTTAAATTCACTACATTTAGTTTAAAAAAAACAAGTAATTAAATGTAGTGAAAGGTAAATGACTGCAAACAAAGTTTGCAGGGCTACCATTATTATGAGAGTGCTAGAACTGACGTATGCCATTACTTGCCTGGATTCTCTCTCTCTTCTTGCCCCTTCTGGCTAATTCTGGGTGAACTGGATGGTGCTGATACATCACCATATAAATATGTTTAAAAAGAACAAATAGAATCAGACCATGGCATCAGTGCAAATGTAACTGCAACACTCTTTTTATCTTCCAACTATCCTTAAACCTAGCTCTATATGCAGATGTGCAAAGTAGGATATAAGTCATAAATAAAAGCCTTTCGTTAAAAAAACCCACACAACTGCATTCTAAACTTTATGTGAAATAAATTTCACATAAATTACGATACAGACATGTAGAGTTTCATAAACAGTGTTGTGATCTGGTGGTCAAAAGCTTATATATGTGGAGTACAACACTCACATATCTTCCTGCACTGGAGATTCAGGGTCAAAACCACCCATTTAACGGTGCAATGTTATTGTCCACTTACCAACAAATCTCTAGGTTGAGTTAAAATAGGGTAATTCCTAGGAATTATTTCTACAGATAGAATGGTAATGTTCAACCAGAGGATACTCATCTTGCAGTTCACAGCAGCTCTAAAAAGCATCCAGGATCGCAGGTTGTTACGCGTTAGAAGGGACCTCCATAGATCATTGAGTCCAACCCCCCATGACAATAAAAAGCCTTAAGCTACCAGATCAGCAGACTTCCAGAAGGGTTTGGAAGATTGCATTATTTGCTTAGTGATTTACAAAAGATGTCGTCTCCTCTTCTTGCCATGCATATCTATGTAAACAATTTAAAGTGTAATCCGTGATGCTCAGATGGTCTCTGTTTGTGTACTGTACACAGCAGCTGATATACACTACAAAAACTGCTTTTCATTACTATAAATTACAGGAGTTGTACTGGTTTCTGTGTTTTTTTGTTTTTCATTGGAGGTCTTTGTCCCATGTTGTGCTGCAGGGTGTTGGAAGGATATTTGAACAAAGTGGCAGGGAAAGAAAGGCAGAAAGATTTCTGAAAGAGGTGAAGGGCATCTGAGTCAACACATTTGACTTTGAAAAATTCATTATTGCCCAAACTTCCTCCCTTTGGTTCCCTTCACTTTAACAAATAATGCATTTCATTAGCTGTAAAGCTCTTGCTTGCATTTGTAACTTATTTGTGTTTCTCTTGCACTTCTATTTAATTTCTCAGAATCTGGTAATTGGAGCTTTTGTTCCAGATGTACGAAAACAAAACAAAACAAAACAAAAAAAAGCACCATATCTTCTGAAGCAGTCAGTGCTCAGATTAGATAAAGAATAGTGGAATGGATGCTGAGTCTTTCTTCAGAATGTGACCCACAGTTTAAAAACAGAGTAGATCAATCAGTGTAGCAGTTATGAAACCCCCTCAGTAGTAAATTTGTGTAGTTACCTAGAAGGTCAAAATGAAAATGAAAGGGCTAGATAGTTCTAAAAATGAAAGCAATGCCATTCCTCATCTGAATTACTCACAGGCAAAACATCAAATGACATCTTCCCAGGAAGTTCAGTGAACACCCTGTTAATGTCAAGAAGACACTGCTTTTTATTCAGCTCTCCTTTTTTCTCTTTCCAAGCATATGGATTTTTTAATTTTCTGCAATTTTCTTAGAATCAGAAGAGGTGTTAAACTTGCTAGGGAAATCCCTAAAGTGCTGCATTTATACTGAGAAAACACTCTCAGCCTGGTATTCAATGTGGTTGCAAACCACAGTGGTAGGTGTGTGTCCCCTCCAACACAGTGATGGGGCAATTAGAAATGACTGCTAAAAGACTTTTCTGGGCCCAGCATTTTGCCTGCCCAAGTAGGCTGGCAGTTACCTTCCCAGGCATTCAGGTATTTTAAAGAAACTGGAAGAGAAGCCTCTCTTTGCGCTTATGCAAGAAACATGATTCCCCCTTTGTGTAAAGGGTANATGATCTTTGAGGTCCCTTCCAACCTTACCATTCTATGATTCTATGATTCTGGCAGAGGGAGCTTTTGCCTTCACTACCAGTTGAGATCAAACGCAGCCCTGGCTGATAGCTTGCATGAAACCAGCCAACCACAGCTCCCACGCAGACTCATATCTCTACTGCCCTTGTGCCTTTTTTCTTGGAAGTCCCACCTTTCTCTGAAACATAGTCTCACTGGAACTGAAATTCTGGTTTGGTCTCTCATCAGTTGTGCTTTTCTGAAAACTGTCCTGGTGCCACATTTCCAGTTCCACACAAGGGCCGTGTTTCCCCTCTTGCTGCCATCTGTCCCTGTTGCTGACTCTACTAACAGAACCCACTCTTGTTCCTTGTCCTCTCGTCTTGCTGATGGTGGCTTTCTCCTGGTCAGAACTTAACCATGCTTCTATCTCCCAGACTGTGAAAGCCATTTTGCTTTCCAGCTATTAATTAAAGGGTGTAATCTAAATTACTTTCTTTTACCAGGATATTCAAGTATCTGTGTGTGAACACTACCTGTGGTGGGACTGCCACAATTACTGTGATTTTGAAGCAAACAGGAACAATAGTATGCACAAGAATCCTGCACTGGAAGAAGAGCATTTTTGTACAGGCTGATACCGTCCCTTGGGAAAGAACTGGAGAAGGAAAACTGACAGGTGACACAGGGTTCACGAAGGGATGTCTTGGCCAACATGTGTATATGCAGTCCTTGTCACTGTAGGCAATTACATGCTATCAGTCCTTTCGTACTGGACACATTCATGACACAGAACACGTTCCTGCCCCAGTTTATTGTTGATAGGTTGCACAGCAAACAGCTGTGCATTCTGAATTTTACAAGTGTTTAAAGTTTCAGTTTAGAAAGAAGAGAGTTTTCAAAGGTGCATGGAAAGTGCTTAAAAATTGAAGATATTCTGTATCAGTAGGTTAAGGTGGTCTTGACAATGTTCTTCATATGGAGGCAGAGGAGGACTTTTTCTTTTGCAGTCCAAATGTGCACCCTTCTCACAAAAGAAATGTTATGCAACATGGAGGAGACCTCATTAGGTCTACTCCTCCGTGAAAGGTTCAAACACCTTTCACTTGCAAACATGAATCACCACATGCAACACGTGGCAACTCAAACACAGGGGTTTCTGTTTATTTTAAAGCATAGCCATACATTTCATTTATCAAATCTCTGGGTTTTTTATGCACGATAAATCAGTTCATCATTGTACTTCTGTGGTCATATTTCTTAAGGGAAGGAAAGCAAGAAGCAGGGCAAACCAGATTCTTCGTGTGCTTTATGCCAAAAAGCAGTCAGTTCTGGACACACCTTCTACAAACTTGCTGGCAGAGTTTATTTCAGAACAAATCTGTTTAAATGCTCTCTAGAACATCTGAAGTGGATGATAAACACTTACTTTTATTCCAGTACTGAAATACAGCCAGTAATCTCTACTATACTGCAAAATTTGTTTGTATGTTATAGTGCACACTTACATTTAAAAACAACAGATATTTTCCTGGTTTGTAGACCAACAAAGTGCAAAATAAATGCTGTTCCTATTTACTATCATAAGAGATTTAAAAACACAGTGCATGCTGCTAATCTAAGAGAATTGGGCTGTGGCTGAAGCATGCTTTAAACAGAACTCTTCTTGTGCAGTCTATTTCTGTGACAAGCACAGATGACTAAAAGATGAGTGAGAAATCTAAATTCAAGGAGACAAAATATTTTGCTAAGCTCTACAATGAGCTGGGGGATTTGTACATGTGTATGTCTCTCAGCTTTATAAGGGACTACTTCCTCAAATGTTCCTCTGCTGAATTCAGTGGGATTCTCCAGCTTTATACCAGCTGAAAGTGTGTGCATGGGAAATGGGTGTAGAAGAGTTCAGTACAACCTAGGAAGAACCTGATTCCGTCTATACTTCATTTACAGTACTGCAGGTCAACAGAATTATTCTGAATTTATTTAGACGCAAGTAAAATCAAAATAGGAATCCCTAGAGGGATAGGAAACCATGAGGTCTTTTATTTTGAAGAGCAGTTTATAAGAACAGGGGCAGGATTTGAAGAAACATCTAAGCAAACATGTATATGTGAACATATCACAGTTCTTTCAGTACAACTGCCTGGAATTTGTTAAAACCATTTTCCAAACAGACGTGGAAGTGTGTAAGTAGTAGCTAAAAACCAAAAATACGATCAGCGCTAAAGGTGCTTCTCACCAATATTAAAGGCAATCCAGGAATGCAGGAAGCAATGGTTAATTTTCATACAAGCTGCACCTGCGATCACTGGAAACAAATTCTGTTTTCTTCATGTTAATTTGTGGTTTGTTCTCTTTTGTCTCATCCAGTTCTAGCTTATGCTAGTGTTCTGTAGCACAGTTTACTCAGTCGTCTTCTCCACCACATGGGTTTCATTCAGATTTAACTTGAGGCCAGGACTCCAGTTCAACACTTCTACACCCATCTCAAAGCTAAGCCAGAAGTGAGGATTTCACGGTAAAGAAATACAATGGTTCAGCTATAATCTAGTACAAATAAATATCTGAACTCCTCTGCTGTGCTACCAGTGACTCACTGCTACAAATTTACAGATTCAACTGCCATAAAATAACCACATCTTCTAGTGTGGAAGGTAGAAAGATGCTTTCTTAGCTCTTTTACAGCAAAAACGGTAAATGAGTAAGAAGAAGGGAAAGCCTGTGTTTTAGGGAGCTGTTTGTCACTTGGTGGTTTCCAGAGGTGCTGAGATGATTTCAAGGTGGCACAAGCTCTGGCTGTCCGGAATGATTTCACCTACTCAGTGTGACAACTAAGGAGAACTGTCCCAGGGCAGCTTGCTGGCTTTGCAGAGTTTACACTCCAAAGATGAGAGACAATGGGAAGGTACAACACATTGAGGGGGCTGTTAAGTTGATATTGTTCAGTCCAAGTGGCTGTTAAACAACATGTTCTCCTTACCTAAGCTTCTAAAGTTAATTCTGCAGTTACATTTGAAGGGACAACGTAATAGCTTTGCAGATATCTTTGAGGAATGTGTCCTGTATTGAAATGCTAGTCTGGTAAAAACTCAGGCTCTGTGTTGGTAAAGAGGACAAATGGACAATTAAAGCATGTATTAGGTAGTTACTCCAAGAGACAGGATGTGGGATAGCAATTTTTGGGTATGGTGTGTAAAGAATCTCCAGTTACAGGATGTATTTTCTAGCTACTGTACACAGGGAGCCGCAAGCATTTTCGAGATGATCAATACATATTTGACAGAGCAGCAAGTCAAAAAGAATTCCCAGCTTACAGGCCTGAACATGAAGGAGGATGGCAATCCCTCCCCCATCACTGAGACAGGAGAAGGAAACAAAGAACCCTGTCCATGTTATATTAATGGCTGGAGAGGGATAAGAAGGTGTCAGAAGGACAAATCATCTATCCTTTTCATGCTTTCTATCCAAACTAGAATAGGAGGCAACTGGTTTGGAACATCCATACAGCAAAGGCAGTAACAGTGAAATTTGTGAATAATATCATGCAGGGATAGGTTTTGGAAGGAAATGGCTAAAAATAGATAACTTTGTACAATATAGAAGGTTTTCCTTTTAGTGAAAAGCTAAAGTAGGGATTCGTAAAGTGGTGGGATAATAAGAGAAGTCATGAAACACAACGGGTTCTTTCAGACTTCAGGAGAATTCTTCATTTTCTTGGTTACATGAATGAAGCTAATGTGATGGCACAATATAGCAATGAGCCAAAAGGAAAGGTAGAGCAGAAGAAAGGAATAAAGAAACATGCTTTGGGCAACTATAATGGCATGAGAGGAGCACAGAATTATACAAGTAAGTATCCAGGATACCAGTGCAACATCACAGAAAAATGGTACATTTCAAAAATTATCTGTGAAGGAGTAATCGTCAAAAAGGAAGAATAATACATCATTATCCCTCAGAAACAGCATTCAGATGAGCAGGGTCAGCAGGCCAAGTTCTGGCCTCAATCACTGCATTGGTTTTCACTGCAGAGCTGCATTCAGTCCAGTGTAAAACTAACTACTGGTGCCTGGAAGGAACAAACTATCTTGTGGATGGTAGTAAAGGCAGTTCTGAAAGCTGTCAGCATTCATCAGAAGGATGCATTTTAAATCATCTTGTAGAAATCTGCACGTAAGAAATGGGGCCAGTGCTCTAAACATGGAGATGCAAAGCATAAAGGCACATCCATTGATTTAACATACGAGTGTGGTTTGGAGCTGTTAGATGGACTCTGTGTAAGGAGGATGCCTGCTAGCAGTGTGGGTGAGAGTCACTAACTCATCTGTGCCTGGGCAAATGTCTGCAGTCACTCAGATTGACTACACCATGCTGCCTGGAACACTCTGGCTGCATGTGACCATGAAACTCCTCTGGCAATGGCAGAGTCTCCTGGGAGCTGCTACCAGAGCAGCATGCCATGCAGGAGATGATCACAGGGTACCCTTCTGCTGTCCTCAGACCCTGGATCCTCTTGAAAGCTGACTTTGGCAACTGATGGTCACCGTTCTTTGACTTCATTGAGTCCTGTTTCAGGCTTGGTAATTCACACAAGCTAAGGAAGTGCTAATTGATGAGTTCTTTTAGTCATCATTACTCCTGAAGATAGGATTTAAGCCAAGTGTTGGCAGTACTTTGAGCTGTAGGGTTTGCTCTAGACAGAAATCCATTACTTTTTTAGAGAGGTTCTCTGATGGAGAGGTCCAGATCTTGCTGTCCTGCTCAAAATGCCTGGCAGATCACTTCAAGGGTTACTGTGGAGGCATGTCCATGCTGACGGCTATCTTCTTTCTATTGATAGATGATGCAGACGCACCAAGCGTCAGGGCGAGACTGCAACTCTGATGAAGCTGAGGAGGCATTTAGAAATGTCTGCTTGAAGCAGCATTGAATATGTAAGTAGTGAATATATTACTGAGAAAATTTTCCAACTATTTGTTAGTCAGATTCCTAGCTTGGCAGTGGTGCTAATATCTCAGCTGCTCCTGGATGCACTTACAGCAAAGATGTGGCAAAGGGCTTTGTTCCATGTGCCTCCATAGAATGGGGCACTATACTTTTATAAATGTAGGGTTTCTGAGATTTATTTCCTACATTTGTCTCACTGGGATTAGACTACTGTATGTTCTCCCCGTGGCACTATGCCAGTCACAGACCAAAGCTGCGGAAGGCTGCAGCTGTCTGCTTGTTATTAATTGAGGGTTAGTGCAGAGACCAACACACACTGGTGCTCCAACACCCAGAATGCTTTCCAGATACTTTATGAATGGAAGCTTAAATTCATACTTTAGTATATGAAATCTCTGAATCACATTGCTTGTGAAGATCTCACTTCAAACAGTTTATGAAATTACTAAAAGGAGTTTTAACAAATGGCTAATAACTTGTTAGATGCTCTAAGAATTTTGCATCAAATTAGTCTTCTAATTCTAGTGAGTCCATGATAATCTTCTGATATCTTCACTGTTATCCCATACACAAACTATACATGTAGCCAAATGATGGAACAGATGTCCAGAGAGCCTGTGGAATATCCACCCTTGGAGATGCTTGGAACTTGACTGAACAAGACCCTGAGTATCTCATCTATCCATCCCTTCCGAGCTATATAATTCTACAACATACAAATTTTGTCTAAAAGATTTTTTCTAATAATATATTATTTTCCACTTGGAAAAACATTTCCATTTGGAAAACTGAGTTCTAATGCAATCTATGGAGGAGAGTGTATGAACTGACTCAATTAAGCTGAGTTTAAATTTACCAGGCAGCTGGAATGGAGTTTCCCACAAGCATCTCTGAAGTTCCTTCTTTCCTTGACATGATACCAGCAAGGTTTGTTGACTTTTAGGTGATATGGAAAGACTCATCTGAGATATACAAAGGAGAGATGGGTTGAAGGACCAAGGTCAACTGATCACAAGTCTAGAAATATTTTCTTAGTCATAAAATGGATATTTTAAAATACATTGTGAATTAATTACTCGGTGAATTTTCAGTGTTTGTATGAATATTCAGTATTTAAGGTATAAGCAGAATAGGAAATGTGTTAAGTTGGGATGTGAACATACAATACGCTCCATGATAGCAGCTAAATATTTCCTCTTTGTCCAGTATGAAGGAATTAAAGACCGGGATAAGAGGGATAGGATACCACACATTTACCATAAAAGGAGACATACTAATAAAAATGTTCTTGTAGTTCTTGGACCTATCCTGGATGTCCAGGATAGGTCCAAGAACTATGCAGAGATACTAACAGAATGCTTTGTGCAGAGATAGTAATAGAATGCTCTACAGGACAGGATGCTTAGATGGTGCTTTAAGACTGAGATTCTTTGTACTTCTCCTCACCACTTCAGCTGCTTTCTTCATTCTTATGTGCCTTTGTGTATGCTGTTTTGATGATGTCAGGATTTCAAGATGAGATGCACACAGTTAAAGTTACTAGTTTAATTTCAAGGAAACAAGAAACTTCAGGTAGTCATGGAAAAAGAACCGACAGTTTGTCTTTAAATAATCAAGGAATTTCCCTAGACAGTATGTGTTTCCCCAGTTACTACTCTGAAATGTTATGCTCATAGATACAAATCACCATGCAAATCTATCCTACTAAGTGGATACTAATGATCATTACCATTATTTAAGAGCATAGCAGGTGAAGCTTGGAGAAGTGAGCACATTCCTTTAATATGTACCGTGCCATAATGTTTTACTGGTTCTTGAAGTTAAATAGTCAGAATATGTTAATCACAGAACCTAGTATAAAGCGTCTGTCAGATCAGCGCTAACGATTGCTCAGTGTGCCCCAGAGACACAGATGTTGGGTTTGCAGTATAAAAATATGGTGTTATTCTGGTGAAGACCTTGCCCTTGGCTGCTGAATGTCACATGCATTGTGTTTGGGACATGCACTGTGCAGTACAGGGCGAACACAGCTTGTGTGGTAGCGTATGCTGCGCTGCCTTCACAACTGCTGCCTTCTTGGTTCTGTCCATGCACACAAACACTCTCAATGCAGACTTAAAAAGGCAACTTTGCACCTGAGAATTACCTTTAAAGGGAATTCAAGATGTTTTACAACATGTGTAAGGATACCTGGTGGTTAGATGGGAAAAATGAATGGAACGTTTAGCTTCTCTCTGCATGGCTAGAAAGAGACTTCTGAAGGTGTCAGTAAGGGAGAACAAAATGTGTGAATCTGTACATCTCCTGCATTTTATTTTGGTACACATTTTCTTACTCACATGAGCAGTCTGAGGTGTTTAGTTTCTTCTGATGGCTATGTAATATGAAGTCATTCTACAGTCAAGATAATCACGATGTCTGAAAACATTCCATTTTCTCTTGTTTGGTGATGTGCTTTACCACTTTCTCAACCCTCAATCATACCAAATGGATTAACAGTGGAGAGACCTGCTCAAGTTCATCAATATGACACTTCAGTTTTGTGTAAGGAACATAACTGCTTTTTTTTTCAACATAAAAATCTGTTTGGATGCAGTTTAGTGGTGGGTTTTTTTGGTTGTTTGTTTGTTTGATTTTTTTTTTTTACTAATAGATATTTAGAGAGCAAAGAGATTTTCCAGGCTCTCTTCTACCCTACACTTTGTTTTGAGATGTAGAGTTTTTCCCCTGTCTGATACCTATCTAGTTATGGGACTGTAAGTCAGCAATATGAAATCAAATTATGGAAGCAATTGTGGGCATTGTTCAATGAACGACATCCTGTGACAATCTAAAAAAGCTGCATTAGAAAATTTATAATCCTGAAGTCATAGAGCCTGAAGTATTTTGCTATTTGTAACATCAAAAAGTACTGAAAATTTCTGCTACAGGAGAGTGATTTGCACTTTATTCAGAAAGTAGAACTCCCTCTTAAGCAGGTGGTCACCATGCCTTCCTTAGAACCACAAGATTTTAACCACTGTTCAAAATAAAATGCTAATGATATTCAGATGTTCTAATAACAGTGAAAGACTCTCCATGTTTGAGCTTTCTAGCATTTTAGGTGTTTACTGTGTAGCGCGATCTAAAAACTAAGAATACAGAACTACTGAAACAACAGTGACCTTCCACAGCCAATGGCATGATACCACTAAATGCTTGTCAATGTCACTAACGTTTGCCTTTTTTGGCAAATAATGAGTCTGTGATTATAAAACTTCTGAGGCTGTAGTCTTGATAACATTTGGGAAAAACCCTAGAATACAGACGTAGAGTAAGTTTGATACACCATGGCACTAAAGAAGTACCAATGTCACTTCCTTTGAAGTGGAACCTATGTTCTTCTTAAGTGTGATGACCCACACTTGATTAGTCAACTGTCATGACATTACTTATAGCCCCACAGACTCACAGAATTGAGGCTAAAAGGGACAACTATATATCCACGCAGCCTGTCTTGGGTTCACAGGAATGTTTTTCACTCACCAGTTCCACACCAGGTCCCAAATTCTGATGCAGTTAAACAACATCTATTAGAAAATCACTGTGACTTAATTTGAAGCGACTCACACTTAGTGAATAATCCAAGTGTTGCACACAAAATGGCATAACCTTAATGGTAAGAAGTGCATCTCATTTCTGATTTATGGAAGGTAAACTTCCAGCCACTGGCACCTTTCATATCTCTGTTAGCTCATTTCATTTTCCAGACCTTAAATCCAGCAGAGTGGTTTGCAGCTAGCAGAACAGATGGTCTCCACATTTCTTTAAGTTCTGTAAAATTTGGGTGCTAATGTGATGGCTCTGTCTAAAATTTTGTAGCTGCTTCAGAAGCCATATTCTAAAGTTTCATCGTAAGTGTTAAGATTCTTCACTTGTGCTTAAAGTTCAAATTGACATTATTCCATATAGTTTTGAAGTGGAAGATTTTTATGAAGTGCAGGACTACAAAAACTGTAGACCAATCTAAGTCACTTATTTTCTTTGTTATATTGCTTGGAAAAATAATAAATCGAAGATGGCAGGAAAAAAATCAAATGTAAGGGACCTCATCTAGNACCATTCTATGATTCTAAGATGTGCTTAGTTCTGTGTCCCACTTTTATTCCTGTTAGGCAAAAAGTTTACTACTTATAGTCTTCAATCTCTACTCACGTTTCCAGTCATTTGGACAGAAAGAACAGTTTGCCCCTGTCCTATACTGGATCATTGCAAACATCTATGTAATTACCCACATCTGTCCACAAGCATCTGCATAAATCTGTACCCTTTTTGAAACAGGACAACAATACCCTCATTTATTTGTGAAAAATTCAAGTGTTAAATATTTATTTAAATTTGAGACAGGAAACTACCTAAGAGCAAAACCTCAAAAAAGTAGTATCTTAAAGTTACAGATGCTGTAAAAATGCAATAATCTGCCTTCTAAAAAATGACATTTTCAGTGTTTGGGGTTTTTAAAACCACATGTTATGAATTAAAAAACATTAATTAAACTGGAACACTTCAGGAATGCTCTGAAATCAGGCATATAAAGCAGTGATCAAATGTAAAGAAAGAGTTCAAATACTTTGCATTTACTGATTTGTTTGCCTTTTTACCATAATAAAATACATTCAAGTCTTTTTATCCAAAGGATGCTTCCTTTGGATATCCAAAAAATAAGGATGGAGTTGGTTTTGCTGACCTGAGAAACCATTCACCAGGCCCAGGTGATCCACAACGGACTGTGCTGTGGGAAATGAAGAAGTAACAGCACTTTTTTCTCAACCTCAAACTTATTACATAGTTTGTTGAGACTTTTGGGATGTGTATAAGAACCGCTGTCACTCCAGAGCAGACAGCAAACCAAAATTACATTATTTTCTCAAATGAAATTCAGAACCAGTGAATCAATTTCCACTAAAACAACTCTGTTCTGCATTTCAGAGATCAGGGAACTCCATGGGGTAAATGCAGTCAGTAGTTTGCATTAATGGTACATGAGCTCACTGGTCCGGGGCAGCCGAGTACGAATGAGATTTTCATTCACTGATGAAAGTACACAAGGTACATCTCCCTGTCCTTATAATACTTTTGTAGCCTACATGAAAGCTGTACATATTGAGCTTAATTTTGAAGCCAAGTTTTCTGTGGATTCAGCTGTGGATAACCTGTCTCACTTTCAAGGTGTCCCTATGTGTGGAGGCAACACAGAGAGGTGGTGGGGTGCCAGAGAGCTGGAGGTGGGCAGTGGGGGTTGCAGGGCTGCTGAAAGGGACAAGACCAGCCAAGGAAATTCCACTAGCAGCAAAAAGGGATGGAATGAGATGGGACAGAAAAGCAGAGAAAAGGGCTGAGCACAGAGGAAGTGCCTTATAGCCTTCAGAACAGAACAAGTGAATGAGGGGAAGGTTGAGGATGTAGTCTACCTGGACTTCAGAAAAGCCTTAGACTCCATTTGCCACAACAAGCTCCTGGCAAAGCTGGCAGCTTGTGGCTTGGACAGATTCACTCTGATATGGGTCAAGAACTGGCTGGAGGGCTGGGCCCAGAGAGTGGTGATGAATGGTGCCACATCCAGTTGGCAGCTGTCACTAGTGGTGCCCCCCAGGGATAAGCGTTGGGCCCGGTCCTGTTCAATATCTTTACTGTTGGAGGGTAAGAGGGCTCTGCAGAGGGACCTGGACAAGCTGGATGGGTAGGCAGAGGCCAGTGGGATGAGATTTAACAAGGCTAAGTGCAGGGTTCTACACTTTGGCCACAACAACCCCAAGCAGTGCTACAGGCTGGGGACAGAGTGGCTGGAGAGCAGCCAGGCAGAAAGGGACCTAGGGGTACTGGTAGAGAGTAGCTGAACGTGAGCCAGCAGTGTGCCCAGGTGGGCAGGAGAGCCAATGGCGTCCTGGCCTGGATCAGGAACTACCTGAAAGGAGGTTGTAGCCAGGTGGGGGTCAGTCTCTTGTCCCAGGCAACCAGCAACAGAACAAGGGGACACAGTCTCAAGTTGTGCCAGGAGAGGTCTGGGCTGGATATTAGGAGGAAGTTCTTGACAGAGAGAGTGATTGGCATTGGAATGGGCTGCCCAAGGAGGTGCTGGAGTCACCATCCCTGGAGGTGCTCAAGAAAAGACTGAATGGGGCACTTAGTGCCATGGTCTGGTTGATTGGCTAGGGCTGGGTGCTAGGTTGGACTGGATGAGCTTGGAGGTCTCTTCCAACCTGGCTGATTCTATGATTCTAAGTAGTTTGGGATTACTAATGATCTTGAAATCACTGTACAGATAGCCTAAATTGAAGAAAGTGACTGCCTTATCCACGGAGATTTACTACTTTGTGGAGCTACACACATACCAAAAAAAAAAAAAAAAAAAAAAAAAAA
>WBNM01003914.1:181891-197562 GCA_013399055.1 Ramphastos sulfuratus | reverse complement strand
AAGAGCAACATAGATCTATCGTAAGGAACAGTACAATAATCCTGATAATCCTGTTATGTTCTCTGATGCCTTCATTCTCCTGAAAGAGAGCCACCACCTTTTGCACCATGAGCATTCTGGAAAGTTGTGAATGCTTTCACTTAAAGGCTAGACCCTCAGGTATGTTTTGGTTTTAGGTACCTAAAAACCTTTTCTAAAGGCTTCACAAGAAAGGAAGCAAAATACAGATTTACCAAATAGTAAAAATGATAGCATTATTTTTTTTTTAAATACAACTAAGTTAGGTTCCAGTAAGTACCAGTAGAGCCTAGCATATCAGACATTTCCCTAATCATGAGTCAAAAGCTATAGACTATGACTTAGGAGAAGTTACAAAGCATTATACCACTGTTGGGTTCTGATTTGTTATTTAAACAATGCTATACTCATAGCTATACATAATCAAATCTCTCCAGCACTGTAATGAGCAAGGGTAACTTGGTTAGTTAAAGTTGTTTCTTAAATTACTTTTACAAAAATAATTAGTCCTAGGGCTTTTAATTTTCTTGGTGTAACTACCATATTTCTCAGCTTTTGGTATTAAAGCACACTGGAATAATTTTATACATGTAATTTTTTAGCTTTTGAGTGGACTGACCAGGAATATGTTATTTACATCACCCGTCCATTAATAAAACTGTACTGTAGCCAGACTGTAGGTCTGATGGTACTTTCCTTTTAAAATGATACCATTTCATCACTTTGAGTCATTTTTAGGTTTCTGGTGAATGCTTTATCTGCAGAGGTGACCTGAGAGTTTCCTAGTTGATTCTTTCCTCCAGTGCATTTTCAGTTCTAACAACTATGTGAGACAGGTGTTAGGAATTTTTTCTGGAAGCAACCTCCAACATTAAGGGGAGAGGATGAGAACTCTGCTCACTGTAAGATAAAGTCTGATACAGATATCCATTTCTTTTGATGACAGTTCCTAGCTGTAACTGTAGAACTTAGGAGATCTCCTTCCATTCTGTTTTACTAAAAGTGAGATAAATGGTACAGCAATGAATTTTGCCCTTTGAAGGCCAGTGTCCATACAGCATCACAGTATCACCAAGGTTGGAAGAGACCTCAAAGATCATCAAGTCCAACCCGTTACCACAGACCTCAAGACTAGACAACATACTGCACATGAAACAAATCCTTGCCATTCATGTATCACGAAGCAAATCAGTTTGTTTCTACAAGTGTGGACCTCCTGAACTTCTGTGAACATCTATGAACATGGAGACCTGGGGCAGTGGAAGCCATTTGTAGTACAAAGTCATTTAAGCTCCATTCATAGATGTCTGATCAACTTGATGCTGAAAACAGCTGCTGAAGTGGGTGAGCTACTTACTTGCTGAAATTGGTGCAGCACAGAACTGGTGCAGTTAGAGCTCCACAGCATACAAGGCTCAAAGGTCAGACTGAGTGCACTGCTTTGCAGGACTGAGAACTCCAAAAGAAACTCTTCAGTCCAATATAGGATTTATTAAGCTCATTAAAATGACACCCAGTCCTAAATGAGCCACAGATTTACATCCTCTCTGTTGTGGCTCAGAGAGTGTGATTCCCTCACACAATAGCAGCGAGAAGCCACAGATCGAAAGCAGCTGCCACCATGTTTGCAAAAGGGAACATGCTCCTAGCAGCCTGCAGTTTGTCTCTGAAGTGTGGCAGCTACCAGTTTGCTCCATTCAGAGATGTCTCTGTTTGAGTCAGAGGTTCAAGCAACCTTCTCAAAAATGGAGCTAAAGCCTACTCACTTCAAAAGAAAAAAAACAACAAGGCTGACTGTAACCCAGCCTTGGCTGATCCTGCCTCCCTCGGTTCTGCTGCAGAGCCCTATTACACTACCATATCATCAGAGGGGGAATGAACAGGTAGGTCTTGCTAGCAGTTCTCCTGCGAGATCTGAGGCTTATCATGCCATTCCTCTGCTAACCCCGAGGCTTACTACTCAAGTACTTTCCGAGTCTTGAATAAGTGATATATCAAATACCAAATATCTGCAGGCAATCCTCAGATATTCCCTCGATGCCCGTATGCACTTAAATACACATCCAAAACATACCTTTGTGATTCTCACTACTGAACAACATCCTCACTGCATAACCCTGCACTCTGACAGACCAACTGCCATTGGACAGCAACTTTTGATTACCAGAGATGCTCACGATCTTGGAATGGCTGCCTTGGGGTGGTAATAGGACATGAAGCAGCAGATGGATGTGAAGTAAGAAATGTTTTAAGGAAGGTTCTGTTAGAGCCATTTGGAGCTGCAAAAATCCCCAGCATTAATAGGGGAATCCAGAAAGTTTACAGCAGCATTAAATTGAGACAGAAATTAATTCAGTCACCTAAGGAATTCTGCCTTGTGGCTTGGGGATAAAACAGCATTAAAGAATGTAGTCCTCAGTTTGTGAATTCTGCTTTGGACACACATCTTGAAACGGAATGTAGAAAATCAAGGGGTGTACACTCTGTGAAATAACAGCAACGCAAATTACATAGCCAAAACAAAAGCATGGTTTACACATCTTAATTGAATAGCAAGCAAGACTGCTTTTCCCTTGTATAGTAAATAGCCTACAAAAGCAGCAGTTAATAGCAGAGGAGGTAAACTGGATCACTCATGGTACACATAAAGGTGCAGTTCATGTTACAAAGAGACCTGCCTTTGTCTTCTAAATACAACAGGTTCTCCATGGGGTTTGATGTGAGTGGATGAAGCACAAAAAAAATCAGCAGCACAGTTGCAGAACAATTCAAAGTACTGCCCACAGCAGCTTGTCAATAAGTGCACACCCTGCAATACTTGGTACCACTTCTAAGTGTGAGAAATGTGGCATCACTGGCACTCACTAGAAATGCTATCAGTACAGCTGTGTCCGAAAGCCAAAGCGCAAGAGGGTCAAACAATGCAGGGAAACAATCCAGCATCCTTTGTAGTGCCCATGGGGACTTGCTATTCAGTTGGGTGAAAGAGCAGTCTTCCATCAGTTCTTCCAGCAATGCCTTGAAGCTTTCAGAGGTAGCAAGAACCCAAGTTCACACAAGATTATGAACTGCAACAGGCAGTCCACATGTCGAGCCATGCTGTTCTTCAATGTTCGCATTCATTCTATCAGTGTAAGCAAAGAGTGATAATAGTCCAAAGCCTCTGATGTGTACAATGGAAAAACAATAAGAGTGTCTTCTCTGGAGCTTGGGTTTTTGTAATCTTGACCCACCTGATCAATGCTATATAACATACTATTTTCAAATGCCTTAGTCAGCAGCGAGAAATGACAAGGCCACTTTAGCACTCCTGCTTTAATCTGTCATCTGATGCCAATGCATGGGGAAAAGCACTGGAAGTCATTTGCTACTGTGGAGAAGGCAGTGGGACAGGAAGACAACAGCAGGGTGGTGGATGAGTGTCCTTTCAGTGGCCTCCGAATACTCTTTGCTGAGCAAGGACACTGGAGGAGCAGAGCACTCGCATACTGCTTAGCGGTCATCAGGTCACGCAGGCACCCTGCTGGTTGCGTACTCTGATGGTGCATTTATGCTTCAGCTCTCCTAAAAGCACTACATTGGTACAGTGTACAGAACACCACAGCAGGTCCTAAACCAAAGGAAGGTCAGGGGAAGGACACTTCAAAAGACACCCCGGCTCTGAAGGGCTCGGCTCAGCCCTGTGATGCCAAACGCTGTTTCTTTGAGAGACCCATGATTCCTTCATTTCACTGACCATTGCCATTCTTCACAACAAGAAGCATAAACAAACTGCAGCAGTGAGAAGGCCATAAAAAACAGCTACGGGCCTCACCCCTTTAATTTTATTAAGAAACATGCACATTTCTGTGGGTGTAAAAGAGCTGCTATTGCCCTGGCATATGTAAAAATTCATAACCAAACATAGTTTCCCCCAGTGTTTCTGTTGCACCTCTTGTGTGTCAGCAGCACATCGATGATTAGGGATCCTATTGTATGCAAGACATCATCAGGCCATAAAAGGAAGTAACAGGAACATTCAGTGCTACAAAGTTTTGCAGCCTGAAAGGTCCATTTTTTTTTTTTAATTGCCTGTCTCACACTTTGGTTTTACATATAAGACAGAAAAGCAGTCAGGTTGCATTTCCACTGTAAAAAATAAAACAAAATAAAAAGTTCACCTCTGCTGCTGTTACCAGAGAGCTGAAGCTGATGCCTACTGCTACTTTCAGCTTCCTGTTACTTCTGTCACTGTTCCCAAGCTATGGTGTATTTTGCTGACTATACAAATACTGCATGCTATTATGCATTAATCTGCAGCATATAGCAGTAGCAGGTATGTAATAGTCACTAATTGAGTGAAATAGTCAAGTTCCTCATCATCTCCAGCATCTCTTCTTTCTGACCACTATAGTTCCTTAATTATGATTTTTTGGCAGAGAAGACAATGATGAGCCAGTGGTAGTGTTTAATTACACAAGAGTGGAAGCTGCTTTTTAACTTTTCACATTCTTGGGCTGTGAAAAGCTTCAATTTGTGCACCCAGGCCCTGTTACAGTCTCGCTTCCAGTTACTGCAGTCGAATCACAAAGTTTTAATTGTCCCTCATCATTTATTCCTTCAAGAACTTCCAGGTTATTTCCCCTGGAGTCATGTGAAGACATTTTAATATGTAAATGTAGTTTCCCTTATAATTTCTAGTACTTAATTTAGGATTTGGAAAGGCTCCATCCTCCTCCTTGTATGGATTTTGATACTTGAATTATATTCTTATTTAATTTGAAGCTACACTGTTATGTTGTACCACTGCTGAATCTAAAAGGTTGCTGGTTGCTACCTCCTCTTGTTTGATATAGAGATGTTCAATCCCTTCTCATGCTGTGTCATCCTAAACTCATACATTCACATTTGCAATAGAGTCCACAATCCCTCCCTTACATTGATCACCAAAAAACTTTGTGATCAATATCTATGCAGTTTAAGAGTCTCAGAATCCATTTATGAGCAAAGCATTACTGTGCCTTTTCCCTCCATGAAGATTGTATCAGGAGGAATTCCCAAGCACCTCTCCTGTCAGATTCCCTGACACCTATTGCAAAGAAACCCTGAAAGACAAATTCGTCAGGTGTATTAATATGATGTGACTTTCTATTTTACAAAACAGATCCTTCTCCAAAATGGGAAATTCTTTAACAGTTGTGGATGTGGAGTCTCCT
This sequence comes from Ramphastos sulfuratus, assembly GCA_013399055.1. Classification (NCBI taxonomy): domain Eukaryota; kingdom Metazoa; phylum Chordata; class Aves; order Piciformes; family Ramphastidae; genus Ramphastos; species Ramphastos sulfuratus. Next base: position 192,349 of record WBNM01003914.1, on the reverse strand, counting down.
TCTCTGGAGACTTTCAAGGCCTGTCTGGATGCATTTCTCTGTGACCCGAGCTGGATTGTATGGTCCTCCTCTGGCACAGGGGTTGGACTCAATGATCTCTTTGGGTCCCTTCCAACCCCTAACATCCTGTGATTAGAGAAAGTGTCAATGTCCAAAAAGCAGTCCAAAAGCAGTTTAAAAAAAACCCAAACAACTATGTAGCATCACACTTCAATTTCTACTACCTCTCTTAAGTTCTATGACTGATAAGATACACAAGCAAAGCTCTCTCCTTCACAGGTACCCTGCCATCTGAGAACAGTTTACAGCAGCGCTGCTCACTCCAGCAGCTGCAAAGTGAAGTAAAAAAAAAAGTTAATTTTGTATGTGTGAGGGAAATTGACAAGTTGAGCTGGTCATTTAGAAATTTGACTGGTTATATTCCCAGATATCAGTGATTACCATTGATGAAAAGATCCAGCTTGATGGGATTGTTAACAGTGGCTTTTTAACGTATATTCAGGTAAGGCCTTTAAAGGTTGATAAATGGCTATTAGCAGCCCTGTAGAGCATGAAGGAAGCCTATGAAGACAATCTAAAAAAGTAAATACAGAAAAATTGTGGATAAACCCTTTCAGATGCTAAAATGGTTCTCTCACAGAAATAGCAGAAAGCTGTTTTTGTTCATTAGAAACATTTTATTACATTAATATAACTTTCTAATAACACTGACTTGATAATTTGCCTCATTCCACACATCTAGTCCAATGTTTTCTAGTTTACCTTTATCCCTTCTACCCCACTTATTAGCCACAGCTACTGCAGTGAGCCAGAATGTCATTCTTATCATGTCTGTTTGATTCAATGTTACTTCAGCCACCTGCTGTATTTTGTTAGAAGCCTAAACCAGGAGGTCTCTACACAGAAGCGGACTTCTGTGTTGGAAACTGACCTCACTCTTCTGATTTGTCCTTTAGTCTGCAAGGCTGCTAATTGACAATGATTGGCAACTGGAGTACAGCTTGTAAGGCAAGTATGTTCATCATTTCTGCAGACCGTATCAACATCTTAGTCAATACCTATGTTTATTTAATGACTGTAATAAGTACAAAACTAAGAACTGCCACACAAGGTCAGATTAGAGGTCCATTTAGCTCAACATGTTGTATATTCTAATAAAAATTAGTATTTGGTGCTTAGGAAACAGCACCTGTAGAGTAAGCACTGCCCTTGCTCTATCCTCCTAGCTTCTGGTGATAAGCAGTTTAAGGCTTTTATTGTGTGCTAATAGGTATAAAGTGATCTATCCTCCAGGAAGCTGTTTTACCATGCTGCGCACCCATTTGCAGTTCTGACTTCCACAACATCCCACGGCAACGAGTTCCAAGATTTAAATACTATGAAGAAGTACTTCCTTTGTCTTGGTCACTTGCCTAGTCACTTAATTTGCTGCATGTCTTTTCTTGTGCAATGAAAAATAGCATTCATCACTGAATTAACTACTCATCCCCCATTTGTCTTCTCCATACCATTCATATCTTCCTCGAGCACTTCTGCCAGGCAGAAAGTTGTCCTAAGGTGTCTTTCCACTGATGGCCATTCTATACTGGGCAGCACCCTGCTGGCCCTTCTCTGCAGGACTTCCAGTTCTGTGTTCATCTTGAGGTGGGTGCAGTAGTGTAGCTGTGGAAGCACAATGGGATTCCCCAGTGCCAGGATGGTGATCATCTTCCTTTTCATTCCCCACCCCCCCCTTTTTTTTTTTTTCATAAATGACACACAAAATTCCTGTTTTCCTGAGGTTTGTTTTTGATAAAGAGCAATCTGCTTATATGGACTGGACATGCATTCGGAGCTAGAACACATTCTCTGGTTCACTTTCATCTGAAGGAAGTGCAGTCACTGCTCTTGTTCAAGACAGTTCTGTGATGCAGATGAAAGTGTGGTAAACGGGGATCACAGGGAGATTCACTTCAAAAGCATGCACCTGATCCAAAATAAAATACTAATATAGGCACACCCAAAAACTTTCCACAGTGGTTCCAAGATCTTTCTGGAATGGCTCCTCCAGGGCTCCTTGCAATGCAGGTATAATCAGGATTATCTTTCCTTTGATCATTAGCTTGCATTTATAAACTGCATTTCAGCTGCTCTCATCCAGCTCTTCACTGTCAACCTTTCTCTTGGCAAAGCTAATAATAATCTGTAACTCAGCTTTGGTAAATGTGATTCTCTCCAAGTAACCGATGAGTCTGTTGTACAACACAGGTCCCAGTGCTGATGTGTGGGCACTCCATCATAAGTACCCTTCACTGATTCCTCTTTTTGAACCAGGGAGCAAAGAGATGACCAATCCTTCTGGACCAAGGCTTTGTTCCATTCCCTCCTGTGGCAACTTACCAGCAGGTCTTTTTAAAAGCCCAGTTACACCAGCCACAGCCATTTTCATCCACAGACTGACTAAGAGTTCTGTGAGATGTGACTTTAAGCATTCTTGTTAACTCTTCTCCAAACCAAGACACGTTCACATGTATTTGCTGTTTCTATTTCTTTTTATAGGTGCTACTAATTTGAGTGCAATGGACCTCAGGCTTAATGATGTGTAGTCCCTTGTATCCTTTCTTAATCCACTGGGTGCTGAGCAATATAAGTGATTGTATTACTATATGATGATTCAAAATCAACCTCATAAAAATCTAAATAAATACAGCAAAGTGCCTTATGGAAGAAAATATTCTCATTGTTCCTGTTTTGCCCCTCTAAAGTGAATGAATTGTGAGATTTGTAGGTGGTCTGTGAGAAATCTACCAAAGGCAAGACAGGCAACTGCTACTTTGCAAAAAAGAAAAGTGCCTTTTGACATATTTTATATTTTTTTTTCCTTTAGTGTTTTGTTGTAGTCTACTGACCACACTGCTGTCATGTACAATTCTACAAGTCAACCGATTCTTCCTTCTCTGGTAAGCCACAACAAGAATACTTTTTTCACTATCCAGGTCAGTCATATCTCCTTACTGTAAAAGTTTTGAGACCTAACAGATTTGCAACAACAGTTTATATTATGACTGATAATGAGATAGCATTGAAATAGGACTGGCATCAATGTTTTCTCTGTGTAGTAGAAGAAAACAGATTGAAGTGTTATTTTCCTTCAGCTTTGCAATATTACCAGTCTAAAATTTTGATAATAAACAGTGTGGCATTGTTATTCAGCAGGACAAAAGGACTATTTCCCTTTTGTGAAAACCAGAATATTCTTATTTGCATGAACGTAAAGCAAGCCAGCATGCACGCACCCCATTACTAGTTGTCCTACGCTGCAAATATTTAACTTTAAATTGTTTCTTATATTGTTCCAACACTTTAAAAATTGTTCTATTAGTTGAAAAACGAGGAAAAGTTAACTATTTAGTGAATTCTTTTCCTCTCCAGTGTCAGGATGCCAGCTTCATAAAACAAGCTGCAGAAATTGTCTGGAAAATATATGGGTAAGGAGGAACACCAAAAAGGGATTGCAGTGATGAACACGTACAGAGCCAAGAAACTGTAATGCTGCTAAAAGTCAAATGAATGGACAAAGAAATGCTATTTACAGCATAGCTGGCCATCACAATTACTCCATTGATTTAAAAAAAATAATTAGCCAATTTCTTTCAATATTAGACCACATTGAAATTTTGCTGTTATTTGAACTGCATCTCTCTAAATATTTTAACTTTCAGAAACAATTACTAAACAATGAGTTTATTGCTGAGTTTTAATTTTGAATCAAAGACCAACCCAAAGTACAACACTGTGTTGTTCAGACAGCATTACAAAAATGTGTGTCATCTTCATCTTCGGATAGGTCTGAATGCTGAACTTGAACAAAGGGAAGCATGTTCAGTTCAGTGTCTTTGGTGGTGGGGTAGCCTTTGCTGCATGTGTCTAGACTTTAGTGACTGATACAGACAATATCTTCAGGAGCCCTTCCAAGCAGTAGTATGCTTGTCACATGAATCTTGAGACAACTACACTTGATCCAGATAAAACAGTTCCTCAAGACTGTAAGGAAACAGTAACGTGCACAAGAAATCCTTGATTTCAGTATCCAAAACATGCCAAGTAGTTTACAATGTAGTGAGGAAGTTGGAATCATGGTAACAGAGTGACATTGCAGGTAAACAAGACAGTCATCATGTGCTGTGTAAGGTTCCACGTGTAGCTTGACACTGGAACCTCTTACTATGATAATGAATATTGCCAGAGTCAGCCATTTGCACTTTTGAAATGCACTCAGTATCTGTAAGTTAGAGGACTACAAGACCTGGATGGGAGAGACCTCAAGTTAACTCTTTACTATTGGCTTTAAACCTCAGTGTCATCTACTGTCTAGATGATTGCCCACTTCAGGATTGAAGAACACTGCACTGCAAATCACACCACATCTGGAAAAAGGTCCCAAGAAGTTTTATCAGGCAGCAAGATTTGTAGATTTCTACCAACTACAGGTAATACTGATCACAGGTTACTTTATTTCAAGGATAGCTGTCTCCTAAACACTGCTTTTGATAACAGGTCAACGACGGTGTATAAAGAAATCATCAATCCTTCAAAACAGCTGTTAGTAAAGCTTTTCCACTAAAAGACTCAGATGTGTCCTTTACAGATAGCTGGATGCTTAGAACATCCAGGTAGAACAAGTCTGGTATTGCTCAAGTCAGTACTGCACCCATACCTTGCCATCCTACAGCAGGAGCAGGCCCTTAACTCTGTTCTGAAATGCCCAAATCCCACTTCAAGTTACTGTTCTCTGCTTGTGAAATCAGACTGGTTCCTTCACCATGGAGTTATTGTATCAGCAAGAGGTTGATCTGAGAAATAGTAATGTGTACTTCAATACACCATCTTTTTGTAAGCCACCTCTGTCTTAGAAGACACATGTGAACTACTTTAGAGATAGATTTCTGCTTTCCAGTTCAATAAGCAGGTTCCAGTATGTCTCTCATAAAGAGTGACTCCATTGAAAGTCTTGCAAGATGGAAAGCTAAAATGCTCAGACACTTCGAATTTCCTCACTTTGTAAAAAAAGATTATTTTCTAATCTCTGCATCTGCAAACCAAACCTAGCATCCAAAAATTCAGTTGCGTTCTCTCCAATTTGCATGTCCACACATGTAATGAAGATTCAGCAGGCCAAACAGTGCCATTATTATTTTCAAGTTTTGACTTTGCTTGGTACCAGACTGCAGGTCTAAATGTTGTATCCCACCTGGAAATACACTATCTTATAAATTGTGGCTCATTCTTAAGACAGCTGCATAAGCAGCCCAAGATGTAATTGAAACCTGTCACTATGGTGGACAAGTCTCCATGAGCATTGTATCATCTCAGTGAGAAGATGCCATTTTTAAAAACATCACTTTTCCACAAAGCGCAACACTTTAATGCAAACCCTGCTGGCTTTTAAACACTGATTTTATTACTGTGATACAGAAATATATGCAACTGACAGTCCCCTTCAGAGATTTAACTAAAATCTTTAGATCACTTACCTCAGGTGTTGTAATATAATCTGGCACAATGTTAAAACAAGACTTCAAACATCATCACACCTGAATGCCTAATTGTGTTCTCTGTATATAAATCCCAAATTATTAATTAAAAAAAAAAAAAAAAAGGATCAGCTTCATGAGCATCTCTGTGACCCTGATAATTGATTCATATATTCATCAATAAATTAGAAATTTATTGCAGTAAATGAGATGCTCTGTGCTAGGAAAAATAAAAGTTAGGTGCACCCTTCGTATCAAGTTTTTTCCCACTCTAAAGTCATCTTAGCTACTTTTCATACCAGAGCCTTTGTGAGAACTATTTGGGTTCAGATAACATGAGAACTAAATTGTACATGGAAAATATAAAATATTCCTTCAAATTACTGACAATAGCTTTAATGTGAATCAACACACTTGTTTTTTAAGAGCAAGTACATTGCCCTTTTGGTTTGGTACCAGAATTAATGAGGATTTCCTATCAACACACCCACCAGTGTAGTTGAATCAGAAAGTGAAACAGGGATGCCCTACCATAGGGAGCAAGTCTGTGCCTTTCAACAATACTCTTCTGTCAAGTCCTTTACTTTCAATTTGTTACTCCTAGGGAATATCCACATAATTCTTTAATATTTAACAGGTTACCTCTTATGAGGAAGAGCAAAGAAAAAACACCACCAAAGGACTATTCCACGACTCTTTCAACCTTGAAGTTATGAGCACATGGAAGTCCAGCAAAGCTGAACTGGTATTTTATATAGCTTGAGAATGAGACTAAAATATCTACAGTACTCCACACTGCTAAATGAAAAAAAAAAAATTTACTTAAAAAAAACCACTTCAAAACTAACACCTACCTTCTATCACAAAATGGAACTATCTCAGATGTAAAATGCCTTGGTTCTAATACACCAATCTAGAACTGACTATCAGTGAGCACAGAATTTCCAATGGGTGTTCTTTTGCTTCTAGAATAAATTGGTACCTGTTTCACGGTCCTACAAAATACACAGTAAGAGTTATTTCAGGTGCTTAGGAGACATTTCTAACTAGAAAAAGGCACCTAGTTAACCAAACACTGAGGTTATTTCATCTACAATCTTCTTTTACTTCAATAGAAAGATACTAATTGAATTTCTCTTTAGGTTTAAAAGGTCAAAAAGCCTTTTAAAATAAAACAGCCATAGAAAATGAATGAACTGACAGGACAAACATATACACCTCTCTCCAAAACTTAAAATTTTATACTTGCATTTCTTGAGTGCCACCAAACTATGAGAATTTAGCATGGGAAATATAGATTGTACTTTCTAATATGCTTTATCATGGCTCCTAGATCATAGCTGGCTTCAGCAAAAATAATTTTGTAGCCATAATAAATGTTCACAACTACAGAGGTAATGACTGTCATATTTGCTGAAGTTGAGTAAGAATTCTTGAAGGACTCAAAGATTACTACTGGATCAAAGGGGAATCAAGAGTAGTGTACATATGGAATGTCACCATAACCCTCAAATTATTTATTTACAGTGTATTTCAAGCTAAAATCCTGACACTGTTTAATGGTCATCCTGCTGTCCATGTGTTTCACTTGGTCAAGAGGACAGAAAAGAACAATGTACCCATGCAAGAACAGACATCTCAGCTTGGAAGGCACAAAGCACTTATCTCATGTGCTACTAGTGTGGGACGTGACAACTCCAAGAGCTTCTTTCTAATGAATCTCTTTGATGGAGCTGGTTTCTGGGACAGGAAAGAGCAGGGAGGCAAATATGAGTTGTTTTTTAAAAGAAGCTACTACCATCTACACACTTGCTGCCTACTAGACACAGAAACCCTTCAGCTTTCTAGATACTTCTTCTGACCTCCATCATGGAGAACCTCACAATGAAGATGCAAAATGTAGATGGATAGGTGATCGACAATCACAGCTCTGCGCATTCTTTCCCCCATGTGTCCAACATGTAGATGAATATTTCACAACCTGACTAGCTGAGAAGGTCGTATTCTGAACACCTCATAACACCTCACACAACAAGGAATGATTGATCACACTTTCACTTACCTGTTCTGGAGGATACAATTCTTCCATATGATATAATAAGCAAAAGTAGTTTAAATGGAAAGGAAGGAAGGAAGTGGTTCAGAGGCTCTGAACGTCAGCACTAACAAGTCACATTAATCCATACAAATGCCTGCAGTGATGGCCTAAAACTGATTGCAAACTGGGTTACAATTCTGTTCTAGAACACCTCTATTCCAGGTTCCTACTTGAGCAGTATCACCACGTGCCACACAGTAGTACTCAGTGCCTACACCCAACCGCCAAATGTTGTCATCTTATAATGACACGAAGATTATAAAAAAAGCAGAATTTTATGAGTAGGAGCAAACACAGCATGGCTACCATTAGCCCAAGAAGTTTATTTCTTTTCAGAACTAATCCGAACCTCTGAAGGAGACTTAGACAAGACCAGGCAAAGACCCTCTATGAATCCCAGAAGTTACAAAATTTTATCACCAACTTTTCTGAGTCAAAATTGCTCTTCACAGTACTCCCATTGGCTACGCCAGACACAAGAGCAATACAATTGGCATGCAATATCCTTCAAATTGCAAAGAAATATCACAGATATCATAAATGGTGGGAAAAAGGTCAATGATCCTGTTCAAATAATCATGTATTTCTGGTACTTTAAGATTATGTAGGAGAGTGTAAGTGCTGCTCACTTGAAAGGAGCTCTGTATTCCACTCAGCAAAATGAAGTCCTAATAGAGCAATGCCATCCCTTAGCTATGACTTTTGCTGAAGACCACAACAAGCTAAAAGCTGTCTACATGGAACCTGCTAGACCTTCCACTTCTTCTACTTAAGACCATACATCTGATTGCAAAAATCTTCANGAGACCGCCGTGGCGGCGGGTGCGCAGCGTGGCCCCCCGCGCCCGCCCGGCCGCCGCCCCCGCAGCACCCCGGGCGTGAGGTGAAGCAACCTGGCGCCGGCTCCTGCACTTTGCACAGCGGGCGCAGAGCCGCCTCCATCCCTGCGCCTCCCGGCAGCGCTAAGGCGCATTTTTTCGCACTAATCTGCACATTCAGCACGTCCAGAGCGCCTGTGACTTTACCTGGACTTTCTCCACTCTCCGGGCTCATCACACTGCGATCGCCTCCCCATCCTACCGCTAACTCTCGCTCTCCTTCACTCCTTCCTCCTCCTCTCTTGCAAGGCCTGCTAAGATCAAGCCCGATGGAAAGTAGAGAGAGAAAGAGAAAGAGAGAGGCAGAGGGAAGGGAGGGGAGCCGCTCCATCCCTCCCTCCCCCCCACCCCGGCACACACGCCAGCCCTTTTCCCCCCACCCCNCCCATGTGTCCAACATGTAGATGAATATTTCACAACCTGACTAGCTGAGAAGGTCGTATTCTGAACACCTCATAACACCTCACACAACAAGGAATGATTGATCACACTTTCACTTACCTGTTCTGGAGGATACAATTCTTCCATATGATATAATAAGCAAAAGTAGTTTAAATGGAAAGGAAGGAAGGAAGTGGTTCAGAGGCTCTGAACGTCAGCACTAACAAGTCACATTAATCCATACAAATGCCTGCAGTGATGGCCTAAAACTGATTGCAAACTGGGTTACAATTCTGTTCTAGAACACCTCTATTCCAGGTTCCTACTTGAGCAGTATCACCACGTGCCACACAGTAGTACTCAGTGCCTACACCCAACCGCCAAATGTTGTCATCTTATAATGACACGAAGATTATAAAAAAAGCAGAATTTTATGAGTAGGAGCAAACACAGCATGGCTACCATTAGCCCAAGAAGTTTATTTCTTTTCAGAACTAATCCGAACCTCTGAAGGAGACTTAGACAAGACCAGGCAAAGACCCTCTATGAATCCCAGAAGTTACAAAATTTTATCACCAACTTTTCTGAGTCAAAATTGCTCTTCACAGTACTCCCATTGGCTACGCCAGACACAAGAGCAATACAATTGGCATGCAATATCCTTCAAATTGCAAAGAAATATCACAGATATCATAAATGGTGGGAAAAAGGTCAATGATCCTGTTCAAATAATCATGTATTTCTGGTACTTTAAGATTATGTAGGAGAGTGTAAGTGCTGCTCACTTGAAAGGAGCTCTGTATTCCACTCAGCAAAATGAAGTCCTAATAGAGCAATGCCATCCCTTAGCTATGACTTTTGCTGAAGACCACAACAAGCTAAAAGCTGTCTACATGGAACCTGCTAGACCTTCCACTTCTTCTACTTAAGACCATACATCTGATTGCAAAAATCTTCAAATGGAGATTAAGTCCATCCAAGTCCAATGAACTGCAGGCTCAATTCCACACCCAAGCACACCTTGATGGTTGAGCAGTCAGTGCCTCATCATCAGCACACAGTTTCAACTGGAAGGTGACCATCCTGTCCTAGCTCTTAAACTGTGTGCTCCAGACAACCACAACACCAATGGCCATCTCACCAGGGATATGGAGGGTGAGGAGGTGCTCCAGACCAACAACCGTTTAGGACGTCCAGTCCTGTCTGGTTCTTTGAGGTGGTAGACTTCCACCCGGGTTCCACTTACTGGAGCTGGTTATTTAAAACACTTGGCTCCAGTCTTTCGTATTTTTAATTTCTGCTTTCTCTCTTCTCCTCCTCTGGCACGGGAAGAGCGGCTAGACTTGTTCTCCGTTTGGGCATTCGAACTGGGTGCCTGAGGTAAAAATTTGGCTGAGTCTCGCCCACTGCCTGCCAGCTGCTTTTCCCCTCCTTCCTCCCGACCTGGAAACCGGGCGACCGTCGCCCGATGGACGGCAGTTCATCCCGCCGCTGCGGCCGGGGGGACCGTATGCTGGGCTGCGGGGGGGACCGGGACCGGGGCGGCCACGCCGGCCGCCCCACCTGGCGCCCCGGGCCGCCCGGCGCC
>WBNM01003914.1:156163-181875 GCA_013399055.1 Ramphastos sulfuratus | reverse complement strand
TACCTCGTAAAGGTCCCCTGAAGCCATGCTGGGTTGCGGGACTGGGCTCCCCCGCGCCGTCTTCCTCTCTCCACCTCTCCCGCTCCCCCACTCGCTCTCTCTGTTGAGTAAACTGTGTTTTGCAGAATGACAGGCTTTGGGGCTGGCTGTGCGCAGAATCAGAGGCGAGGAGAGGCAGAGAGGCAGGCGGCGGGGCTGGCGTAACCAGCAGCAGCAGCTCGGGCACAGCACAGCGCCGGGAGCCGCGTCTCCCCCGCGGCGGCGGGGCCGGCGCTCCCCCACCCCTTCCCCTCCACACACACCCTGCCCGCCCGTCCGCCACCCTGCCCGCCCCACCGGGGCGGGAGACGGGCACGGGGATCGGGACGGGTCCCCCTGCGCCCTCCGATAGAGAAAGTCCCGGGGCCGCTCGGAGGCCTCCTCTTCTTCCTCCCTCCCTCCTCCCCCCTTCCCACCCCACTCTGAGCCGGGAGCGCTTCAAACTCTTTCCGCGGCCTAAATAAATAAACAAACAAACAAACGGAACATTTAAATAACAACGTGAAAAGGGGGCAGGAGCGGCCGCGCGGCGGGGAGGGCCGCGGCGCCCGCCCAAGGTCACCGCGGAGAGAGGCGGGCGCGGGGCCGGCTCCCCGCCGCCTGCCTCGGGCGGCCCTGTCGGCCACCTTCCCGCGCCTCGGCGCCGCATGGCCGCCCCACCCACCCCATGGCCGTCGCCGAGGAAAGGGAGGTGGCGGGAACCCTGCCGTCAGCCCCGAGGTGAGGAAGCCCGGGGAGGGCGGTGGGTTTGGGGCTACCCCTCGCCTCCACCGGCCCTCGGTCTCCGCCAAGCAAGAAGAGGCCTCGCCCGCTCCTCTGCAGCCATTTTGCAAATCGGGCAGCCCTCCCCAGGCAATGGGAGCCGCAGACCTCCCGCCGCCTGGTCTTCGCGCGGCAGCAGTGGGCGGCAGGCGTTCTGAGGCGGCCGTGGGCGTGGGGTAGCACGAAGCTGTTGGCGTTTGCCACGTTGGAGCTTTCTGGGGCTTTCCTCTGGAGAAATGACCTCTGGCGTCCTCGTGGGCCAGCACGGTGGCTTACCAGAGTGAGGTGTCCCTGTGGAGACGGCACAAAGCAAGGTGGGCACCACCTTGATCTCCCACCAGTCTTTATCTGCCATTACCGCCAAATGTCTCCTGCTCTGGAGATGAGCAAACCATCTGGCCGAGGTTTACTCACCTGAGCCTGGCAGTGAGTGAAGACGAAGTAGCTCACTGTGAGAAGAAGCCCTGCTGCCCACCAGCCGTAACGGAGTCTTGAGGAGATGGAAGCTGGTGTGTGGCAAAGGGGCCTTAGCGGTGATGCTGGGAGCACCATGAAGCAAAGAGCTATGCTGCGTGGAGGCCACTGGAGTATCAAGTCATGTTCCTGCAGCTTCACACTGTGAAGGGTCTGTTTCTCCAGGTAAAATGTTGATTATCCATTCAATGTTATCTGTCTTGATACGTAAGAGCACCATTAGGGTTTGCTCTCCAGCACTTCACACCTTGACTTCACACCAAGCCTACTGAAGTCAGCCTACTGACTGCTTCTATGATTCTAAGTTGTTACTAGTTTTTAAACCCCATGTTTTCACCTCATAGCTGACATGTGGTAGCCACACTCCTTGAGCCTGGGAGTCATGTGAAGTGCTGGGTGGTCTGGCTTTGCCATGGTTGTGGCTGTTGTTCGTGTTTGTTGTGTTGACGTTTCTCATCTTTTGGTTTCAGTCCTTTGTGTAACGTTGCACTCAGTGTGGCACTCGGCACTGCCCAGGCTGTCATCCTAGTGGCAGGTTGGAGCTGATCGTTCGGTATAATACAGTAAGGCTTGGCATGACTAATAAATGTTGCTGGTATTGAGCACTGAACCGTTTCCCAAATTTCATTTATGACCCAAAATCCTGGTGTGGTGCAAGCAGGGTGAAGCTGGAAACTCTTGTGACAAAGACGATTCCTGTTTGAGATATGACTGTTGAGTATTTTGAAAGTTGTCCCCTTTTATCGTGAAAGCAGGAAGTGACACGGTGCACATCCAGCTCCTGTCTGACCCCATCTCCTGAACTGTGAATATTACCTCTGGTGATTATGAACTTGCCAGCTAACCAGTTTAGTATTGACTTACAGGTCAATAAAAACTATCTTATGGTAGTTTGGATGTTTATGGTTTGTGTGGTCTGTGGAGTGGTGTGATAATGCTCGATTCCTAAGGACAAGCCACTCTGCTTATGTGAAATGTAACTTTAAATCTTGACTGAAGTAACTGGAGGGTTGTTCTCTGCTTTCCAATGTGTCAGTGGTATTTGGATTGTTTGGATTTGATATTTGAAGAGTAAAATGTGGAAAGGATTAAGACCTACTGTAAACTACCCATGCCTTTAGCAGTTTTACTAATTAGTGCAGCAGAAATGTCTTAATTCCCACAAAATGCATTACTTGATAATTACGCCCCATGGTTGCTTCTTGATAAATCAATTGTTTTGTCTTATTGCAAAGTGACTTTTTTTGTTTACAGTAGCTCTTTGGAGTACTCATAGAGCAGAATATTCCATCGATAAATAGATACTTTAACACATTCCTCTTCAAAGTCTGCTCTGTTGCACCTACTGCTTTGCTACTCATCAAAGCAGTAAACAAAATGGCAGTCAAATCCGTCGAGTCGTTGTTCAGATGCTTGCTGGAAGGTTCCTCCTCTGAAACTGTTGGCTTTCTTCATAGCGTCAACTGTGGACACTAAGATGTCTTGAATGAATGAACAAATCGTCACTTCTCAAGCTGCAGAAGATACAACTTCTCTTTTGAGACAGGTTTAAAAATCAGATTGTTCTTCCTGGTCTTTGCTGCTACTCTGCTCTCAGCTTTAATTAGAACCACCCATCTTGACCCGCGTTGGTAGAAATCTCCATGACGTGGTCTGAAAATTTAATTTACGTTGTATAGAGTTTAGATCACATTAACACTGTCAATATTGTTGCCATAAGGTTTACAACCTAAACAAATACCAGTTTGGAAGTTTTGAAAAGATGAATGCTTTAGCGAGGACTTTGAAGAGGGGAAACATCTTTTTCCTGATTACTCATTCCCTTGTTTTAAAGTACGCAGTCCCTTGGGATGCAGTGGTGCGTGAGTCAATAGTGAGGAGTAGAAAGAGGACTCAGGAAAAGTTGATTGTGGTTTTAGCAGAAAGCAAGGATTTAAGTTTTAAAAAATCCAAGTGACCTTCGTTTGCCCAGCAAAGTCTCTGTTGTAACTAACCAAGTCAAGTGCTGTACGTCTGAGTCTTCTGGAAGAAATCAAACTCTTTAAACTTACTACCATTTTTGGGGAGGCTTCTGATAATGGATTTTATGGCAATACATGTTTTCCAATTTCAGTTGCCTTTAAGTGAAAATATCTTTATGCTGAAATGAAATTGCTGAAAAATCTGGATTTTAATACAAACTGTCTAAACTGGATGTTTTTGCTAAATATGTGATCATTCATTACTCTTATTGTTTTGCCGCCTTCTCCTATTTCCCCTCCCAAGAGAGCAATGCAAGCAAGGGAAGCATTCCAAGTGTGATACGTCACGTTTGAACGGCCCTGTTGGTTTGGTGGATGCTCTGGTTTCCACTACTTTAATTAGAGGAGTTGTCTCTCAGACTGAATAAACCTAAACCCAAAACTATTCTATTTCAGAAAGCTAAACTGTCACTGTCATAGCTTTGCTATTGACTGCTATTGATTGTTCAGTCTGTCCAGTGTTGCGCAGATACTGTAGATACTGTACAGCCAATAATAGAGTTCCCCCATGGAGTCTGCAGTTGAATAGTGCTTTTTACCAGGAAGCTCTAAGAAGAGGACTGCATTGTCTCTTGAAGAGGAGGGTGAATGATAAACAATTTGGTAAATGGAGAAACTGAGACAATTGCTATACTAAGGTATGAAATTTAAATGAGAAAAGGGTGAAAACAAGACATGTGAGAGGATGGAGAGAAGGACAGCCAAGCAAAAGTGAATCCTAGGAGAAACTTGTGCAAAGCCTTGGCTGTGGGAATAAGTGAGAGGGAAAATGAGGTATTTTAGCAGCAGTAACAGGAAATGAAAGGAGGAAACAAGGTAACAAGACATTTACATTTAACCAAAGTAGGAAGAAATAACTAGAACATGGGAAAAGTGAGGTTGAAAAAGAACGCAAATGTTTTAGTGCCTCTGTAAGATTTGACTGGAAACAGTGAGTAGCCACAGCAGAAAGAGTGGAGTCACTTAGGACATCACTGTTCTGGCAGGGTGATGGCAAAATAGTGGATCTCCTAGGGCTTGGTATCTTGGTGGCTGGACACTCACCTGTTAGGTCTGAGAGAGCTAAAATACACCAAGAAGCTTGTCAGGAAGATTATCCAAGATAGGAAGTCAAGTAAGAGTTGCAAAACAAGATGAGAATGTCCTTAGCATACATACAGCATCTCAAAATGAGAAAATGGATGAATATGAAAGGGAAATAGGAAGGTGCCATCTTTTGGGAATAATTGATTTACATTCTTTTGTGACAAGAAGAAGCAGACTTGGGAAAAGCCCAATATACTTTACCCTGTGCCACATTGTCTTTGAAAGCAAAAAATACAGTAGTGTTTGTTTGATTAAATTGAAGACTTCCTCCAAACCCTTCTTTGGATCTTGCAACATGCAATTACTTATCGTCAAGAGGATGCTTTTGAAAGAGAATCTGAAATACCACAGTGTAATGAAACAAACAATGATATGAGACAACAAAGTAATGTTTGTTGGTATACAGCACATGCCATGGAATATAACTGTTCTAGGACTGAAAGTGTATTTTAATGGCAGCTATTCTAAAAAGCATTTTTAACTTCTTACTACTTTATGATTCTCTTTTGTTCTGTGTGGCAAATACAGTTTTGCCTTATTTTGGGAAGAGGGAAAAATGAAACTTTGACCAAGGATACACGAAAAAATGCATGCCAACTAAAATATCTGAAAGAAGACATGAACACACTAATTCTTCATATGGGAATCCATATGATGCAGTTGTATAGACTTGTCACTATTCATCTAGACTTAGAACATTAGGGAGGCCCATTGCTTAGCACATGTTTGCCTGCCAGTTACCTCCAATGGGAAGTATTCCATATTAGGTATAATGTATGCCCTGATTCTGTGAGCTGGCTCATCTCATCTGTTGATTTTAACCCACCTCCATGCAAGTGTAAGAATCAAGTCATTGCAGTCATTTAACAGACTGGTGCCAGGTGAGAGAGATGGAGCAAAAAACTGCCTTAAAAAATAAAGGACAGAATGGTGTCACAGGAGAAGGAAACAGAGATGGTGTACACCACTGCAAGAAAAAGAGATAAGTACAGAAGTTAACTTTCTAGTGGAGACTTTACTGTCAAAACAATGTTTCCCCAAACCAGTACAAGCAGTGTCCACAGCAGCAGTTGCTGAAGAAAACCTGGTAGTAGTAAGACTTTGCATCAGATAGGAGTAGCTCAGATCTGGTTTGTGGTGTGAGTCAGCAAAGTTACATTTTCTGTGTGTTGTTATTGTGGCCACGTAACAGCCATTGAGCCATTGTGGAAGATGCTTTCCCAGGACACATACTTGTTCTGGCCCTCAAGTGATTTATGTGGGGCCTCACTCAAACAGCACAGAAATGAGTGGAGGTATTCTTTTAACCTCTGTGAATTTAGGTGCCTTCCACACCTGCTCATATCTCCTTTTTCTAGTTCCTCTTGCTATACAGTGGGATCATTCACCATTTTGTTTTATCAGAGTAGAACCACGTGTGGCAGCAAGGACTGGAGCTAGTAATTGTTGTGTCTTTTATTATGTTGGAAATTAAGATAACTTTGTCTTTGTCTGAACACACAAATTCTTTTGCCAGTACATTGCAGTGACACCAAACGTAACATATTTCCATATTCTGCTCCCTCTTGTTTGCAAATGCCATTTTTCCACCTGACATGTTGTCATAGATAATAGGAAGGTGCCAAAGCATTCCTGTTGAAAGATTTGTTAACTTTCCCACTAAGGTGAAAGAAATGGGACAGCGTAGATCGTGTAGAAGTCAGTTTCATATGGGAACTCTTGTGTATGCAGAGCTTTCAAAGCTGATGGCTCAACAGCTGAGTTTTTAACAGATCTAGGAAATCATGATACCCATCCAGCTGGAGCGAACGTTACTTTCTTCTATTCCTCTGCATTAAGTAAGAGCAGAGTGTTAGAGACTTTGGTTTATGGCCTTATTTTTATGTGAGGACAATTGTGAAGTGGATAGCCAGACTGGTTCTGTTAAGCAACAACTGTTGGTATGTAAACACCTAAGAATGCTCTGAGTTGTAATGCAACATGGGATTTGAAACTTGCCGGCTTGCAGGTGCCCATAAGAGGAAGTCAGGATAAATTTTATTCATACTATCTGGGCAAGATCTATTAGAATCATTATAAAGAAGCCATAAATAGTAGCATGATAGAAAACACTTTAAGCTGACTGACAAATATCTTAAGGGAAGACATCTAACCAATTCCGTATGGTTTACACATAGAGGATGTGTAATATTCAGAGTGATCACAGTGTATTACAGTGCATTAGTAAGCAAATAGTTCCCTAAAACTTTGCTCTATAAAAACTGCACTGAACTGCCTTGTCTAGTAACACACAAATCTGCAGATTTTTGACATCTAGGTGTATAATGTTATATCTTAAGGAATACTGTGCTCTGTGATTTTTAATCCTGGCCTCAGCTTGTATCTCTGTATTTGTGCCTGACAAAGCATCCTCAGCTCAGGAGGGTCACGCAATGAGGAGAAATGTCACTGCATGACTATAAGACTCACTGTGAAACTATGCAAGGACTCATTGCAAAAAACTAAAAGAATCATTCCTTACTAATGACAGTCAATATGGAGCCCAGTCCACTTATGAAAAGGGTTATGTGGTGTCAGTACTTGTGAGAATGAAGAGCCTGAAGCCAGGAAATGCCTCCAAATCTCTTTTTCTGGGGTTACAAGCAAAACCTCCAGAAGATACTGTATTTAAGAAACAGAATAGCACAGAGCAGTGGCGTTTGGGGAAGATCTGTGTAGATCATCTAGTTACCTAAACCACATTTGCTTATGAGCATTTCTAATTGTGCTTTGGGTATCTCCAAAAATGGAAATTTCACAACCTATCTGAACAGCCTGTTTCAGTGTTCAACCACTCTCATAGTTTAAAAAAAAAAACCAAAAAAACCCAAAACAACAAAAACCTCCCTTGCATTAAAGTGGATATTGAGATTCTATTTCATAAAGCTCAATTCAGTTTATTTTTGATGGGATTTTTGAAATAAAAGAAATCTGTTGGTGATGGCCTGATAACTGAAATGTATCATGACTTGATGATTCTTAAGATCATGGCAAATTGCTTAGCCAGGGATGAAATCCATATCCCAAGTCTCAGGCCCTTGCTCCAGCAATTAATTGGATTATCTGTGTCATTGTTGCTGATTACATTCTTTAAGGAGAGACTTCTTTTTGCGGTTATAGAATTCTTGGGCCCTGGGAAATTATGTTAAATTTCATGCAAGAAAATGCATATATATTGTGTTTGGGTATAGTAACACGGATCAGAATGTTATTATGAGCTACTAAAGGACTAGCTACTCCTTATCTGGAAGTTTAAAACAAATTGCTTTTAGATCTTGACAAAATGGGAGAAGCCCATTGTAGTCCAGGGGATGTGCATTACTTTTGTCTGGTGAGCATTCAGAATTCTTTCTATGCCAGTTAGTTGGAGCTACCAATGGCACACACTTTGACAAGATGTTTAAGTTTACAGGGACTTTGTTTAGGAGCATGGAAACTTAATTCTGAAGGGATGCTTTGATTTTTACGATTTGTGCTAAGATATCTTTGTGTTTTGAAATAATACTTATCAGAAGTATTTAAAAATATGTAACTGTATCATGCATGTTATTTGTTTGTTATTATAGATGCTTTTCATTACAAGCTAGTGGAACTCTGTTCTTATATACAAGGGCTGTTGCTGGGTTTGTTCATGTCTCTAAGAGAATTATACCCCCTGTAAATGAATATACAACAGGCTCTGCATTATACTACACACTTTGCTAATCTTTAGCACTACCTTTTTAGGGTAAGGGGTATAAATTAGGCCTTCTGGGACCTAGTATTTGCTTTGCATTTATCTGCAGGAGCAGTGTGCTTCGATAGCATACTTATGCAATTTTAACAAAGAACTTGCAAATTTTCTTGTTCTTAGACTTTATCCTATTTTTTTTATAGTCTCATTTTTACTTTTAAGCATTAAATGCTTTCCTGTTTAGAATTGCCAAGCATTTAGCTCTCCAGGTTTTTTGCACTAGTGTGACTTAACATTTTTGAATCCATTTGAAACACTTATTTACAAATAATGAGCTACTTAACTTTTCCTCAGTGTCTGTGAGTGTATCAGTAGAGATGATAGCAGCCAGCCCACTTATGGTAGGCATGGACTGGCACACAGGATCCGTGACAGGGCTTTCTTAAACCAAAATGGACTGACTGAGAATGAGAGTAAAAAGAACTAAATGTAAAAGTCTAATTTTAATTTGGAAGAGTAAGTAAATTATCAGTGTGAATTAAGAGTAGTTTCTGAAAAGTCAGGGAATGTAAAAACTGAGATAAGAATCGTGTCTGTACCTTTACAGTCAACCCCCAAATTCCTACAGTCTGGTTAGAACAAAGCAAGTTGGAGTATATTAAACACCACAACCTGGAAGCTGGACTTTCACTGAATTTAAAATAATGACTTTGGTATAGCAACAGCAGCACCTTCCCTGAAATTCTGGCCTGGAGTCTTTACCTGGAAGCAAATCACATACTGTTAAGAACCAAAGGTCTTACTTCCAGCTCGCCTCTCACATTTAGTCTTACTCTGTATTATTTTAGTTCAATAGCAGTACATTAATTTTGCTTTTTCATCTGATCACTTGGCAACATGTCCTTTCTGATTCAGAGTTTCCTGAAAGCAGGAGTTGTGTTTTTGTTTCAGTTTGCTTTTCTGGTCAGTTGTAGTTGTCATTCTGATAGACTTGGATTACTCTGCGTCCCTTCCTTTGTTAGAGTTAGATCAAACCAAATAAGCCTACCTGAACCTCCTGTACGGGAGGTGAGCTTTGTTTAACAATTTTTCATACGAGTGGGAGATAGTGGTACTGATATCATTAGATAACAGTCTTGGTATGTTTTTTGTTGTCTTCGACAGCCTCTCAGTTACACTTTTTTGGTGCACAAACCAGTCCATTCTCATTCTAATTCTGGGTAATGAAACATGTAATTTTCTGTTCTAGTTTTAATAACGCAGTTTCAAAGCATGCGTTAGCTAAGTATCTTGGTGAAAATGGCTGCCCAGTTCCTCATCCCTGGTCATTTTTCCTCTCTCATGCAGAAATCTTTTACACATGTTCTCTGCCCTGTTAATCCCCTGAACTGGGCTTTAGTTCTGTCCCAGCAGTAAGGGCAGATGCCTTAGGTGAGCACCTCCCTGAGGTTGCTACAAATCGTACATCTGGGACCTCACACCTGATATTGCTATGCTATGAAGGGATAATTTTCAACCCTTTCAGCCTTATTGATGCAAAGCAATACAGTGCTAAGGGATATAGTGTGATATCAACTGGGCCATTAAAATGGCTGGGGGATCAAGAACCTCATGGAAGAAGGGTCTGAGGAGCAAAGGTTTGCGTAGTCCAGTGAAGAGAAACATAAGGTGAAGTTAATAGTAGTCCTAAGAGGTAGTAACAAGGAGGATGTGCCGGACTTTTCTGAGAGATGCATGGCAAAAGAATGAGGAGCAGTGGTCACAAGTCGCACAAAGGGAAACTTTGACTAGATAGAAGTAAAAAAACCCTAACACCTAATGAGAGAGGTTAAGTACCAGAAGAGATACCCAGAGAGGTTGTAGAATCTCCATCTTCAAAGCTTTTCAAGACTCAAGTGGACAAGGCCCTGGGCCACCTTATCTAACTTTGAAATTTGCCCTTCTTTGAGAAAGAGGTTGGGCTGGATGAACCCCAGGGGTCTTTTTTGTGCACAGCTATTCTGTGGCTCTATAAAACTAGAGGGAAAGATCTGAGATTTTTCTGCTTAACCTGTAACTGCAGTTCTAAGGATTTTCCTCCTTGAAATTGCAACTGTTAAAACATCATGTCAGTACATAGTTATACCAAATAAAAGTGTTCAAATTACCTTGTGTGGGTGGAGGTAATCTCTGCAGCCTCGAACTGCAAATAGTAATTAAAAGGGGTGGTAGTAGAATGTATCCTGTGCTAGAGCTCCTGCTATCTGCATTGCTGTCTGCTGGCTCTTCACTGCATTATGTACAAGTACCAGTGCAGCTTCAGATGAAAGAAGGCAGGAAGCAGGTAAACTGAGACAATCATGGACTGCCTGTAGTTCTTATGATACTAGTAAAGCTCACCTGCAGCAGGGCATTTGTCATTTCTAGGAGGACAGAATCTATTTTATACATCTTTGAGTTCATTCACATGTCTTTATATTTAGGTTTGGGGCTATTTCAAAGTCTGCCTCTTGAACTTTTCCTGAATATTAGCCATACAAGTGTGTTACAGGGCAACGTAACCCAAGGTTGTGATTGGTGGCTACTTGATAATTCTTGTGTGTGCCTGCCAACATTTGACATTCAGAAGGTGGCAGAGTTGGCTGATGTGCCTGGTTACTCTTTCTGCATTAGCAGTCTTGATGTTGTTTGACAGCAGCAGCAGCAGTCTGAACAAGAGTTTCTTGGAGGGTTCAGTTCTCGGTACTCCTTCTACAAGAGGTGGTTTCCTTGGCTCCTTAAAGCAGCAGAGACTGCTCGAACTGAGAACTGTACTTTCCCACACTACCTGTCCCATAACGTGTGCCACCTTCCCGTGCATTTGCTCAAAGGTTGGGTTGTAGTCAGACACCAAGACCCAGGACTGATTCAGCCATGCCTACGGCAAAGATGCTGCTTTGCTTATGGGTCAGAGCCGTAGCTGTGTCAGTGTTTAGCAGCAGTGGCCAGACCCATCGTTGTCTCTTCATGCACATGTAGTCTGCCCAAAACACCTCCCTTCCACAAATACCAACTCTTTGCTGCCCTGTCAGTAAGTCCTGCACTGACCCACTGATTATGTCTCACCGTGGCCAGCAGTGCATGTGGGTCTGGTGCTAGCTGCTGTGATGTACTTCTTGAAGGTCATGGACAAGCTGGGCTGTGGACTTTGCTTAAATTGTGATTGCTTCAGTGGCTCTGCTGTCACGTGGCGATGGCAGCAGCAGCAGAGACAGAAGTCCCTTGTCTCCTTCCAGTGCAGCCAGTTGTGCTCAGTAGCTGCCTCCTTGTTGTCTGTATCCATGCAATCAATTGAAAGACTGAAAAAAGAGAGTGGAGGAAGGCTCATAAAATAGTCTGCTCCCAACTAGAAAAGGAAAACCAGAAAATATGCTTGTGAAATATGTTTGGAGTCGTGAGTTTTAGGTCTAGATGAACTGTTAGCCATATCACATAACCAAATGCTTTTCCTGGCAGTCTCAAAAGACTAATACTAGTGGATATAAACCCAGGACTTCTCTGTCATCTTAAGTGGTGGTCTGCTTAGCCTGAACGTTCTGTGTATCAGTTCTCTTGAGAAATCCACTAATATGCCTCAGTTCTTATAGCTGTTACCTGTCACCTGTCTTGGATAGACCTGTGACTGGTCTTGAAAGCTGTGCAAGGTCTGGTGGCCTTAAAGGCACTGGCGATATACTCTCAGATCTCTTTTCAGTAGAAATTATTTTTCTATTTTTCTCAAGAAGAAGTTCATTGCTGCAGATTTTAGGACTATCCAAGGAGGGAAGAAAAGTGGGTGTACACTGAAGAGGTGTATCAACATTATCCATCACCTGAGTTAGCCTTTGGAACAAAATATTTAAGCAACAACAAGTCTCTTGCTAGGTAAAATGTATTGCTGTTGTCCTACTGTGATGTCTTCAAAATGTGTTTTGTAAAGTTAGGCTGAGCCACAGCAGTGACACTGTACTTGATAAAGCTGGATATGAAGGATTAATTTTCTAGTTTATGTGTCTTTCTTTGTGCATGTCCATGATAGATGATATGACAAGAGAGTCCCAAGTGCAGTCTGAATTCTGAATCATTCATAAATGCAGTTGATGAGTATTCACCTTTCAAGCTGGCAAACACACTGATTCCCTTCATCTTGCTGGCTTTCTCCAGTGCTTCACCGCAATGAACTTAGATGAGGAATGGTGAAACAGTGTTGAGGCTCCTCTCCCTGCTCCAGGACATCAGATGCCTTCACTGTTTGTGAAAGAGATATGATGCCTTGCTGGTCTATCCTGAAATTCCTTTCCCGAGAGATATTCAGGGTAGAATTTGCAAGGAAATGTATTGGGTAGAATACCAAATACCCCAACAAGCCAAAACCCTGAGAAATAGAAGATAGAAAAGATGGAGAATTAGAATTCTTCTCTCAGCTCAGCACTAGTTTGTTCATCCAGTGCTTGATGTTACTGTCTTTCAGGTGTTCAGCATTTTGCAGTTTCCAGGCACAAGAAAATAAGGAGCTTTGTGTAATACTCAAGGTAATTTTCTTTGTGTAATTTTTTTGCATCAAAATCAACATCGAATTACCAGTTGGGATTATTCACACTCTGGTGTTTGTTTTTTATCCCAGCACCAATACTGTACTTTCTCTACTTATTCTCCCAGAAGTATATTTATTGTATCCATCAGGAAGTCCAGGGGTGATCTAATTGCTCCAATCTTTGTGTGATATGTTGTTGTAGATACAGATGCCTCATTCTGTTGTGTAGGCTGTCACTTAATTTTTAAAACCTAACCTCCACATTGGATGACGTTAAAAGCCTTTTGAGAGCTTCCAGAAAATTCAGGCTGATTTCAGTGTTTTTCTTTTTAATTGGGTATTTAAGAACTCTTCTTGATGTTTTCTTGTTTCATCCTTCAGTCAAATACTTTGAGAGTTACCAATTCCAAAAATACCTGAGAAACAGAACTTGCACCAGTGCTGTCCTCCTTCTTCTCCCTGATGATAGGGGAGCTTCAAAACCAGGTGCTTCTTTTGCTTTGTCCTTTTCTTAACTGCAATTGCCCATGAATGGTCAATGATTTGGATTAGAGAGGAGTGAAGTGGCAGATCTGGGTTAGTCATGGGTCCCCAGTAGGATTCAGGAGTTCCTAGTGTTTCACATGCCTTTGCTTTTACAGCGCTGCACACCTGACCCTTTAGGATGCCTATGGATAGTTAATTTTTGCTGTGCTCCTGAAGCTCATTAGGGAAGTGGAGGACACTTTTAGGGTGAAGAAATAAAAACAAACTTGGCTTGTTCCACACAGGAGGAGAAAAACTGAGAGACTATATGAATACACAAGGGAATGAATAGAGGACATGGAAAAGAGCTATTGAAGCTAAAGGGCAGCATTTGCTTATGAAAAAAATGGGTCTAAAATGACCATTAATATTTTCTGACTGGAAATTAGAGGAAATTTTTTTTTTAATATGTAAGGTTCTGGAGCAGCCTACAAATGAGGTAGTGGGCTCAGAAATAGAACAGCTGCTTTTAAGATGGGACTTAATACTTTTAGGAGAAGGATTATATAACATGATGCCTACAGACTGCATCTAATTGCTCAGGTGGTCTCTTCCAGTCCTATGTTCCTAAATTTTCCTGAGCAATTCAAGCCAAAGAAGAAAATGTCAATGTTAAACAATTTGCAACTTTGCTCATCCTGAGTACAATTCAATGGGATAAAGAAAGGCACTTTTGAGGCTAAGGGCATTCAGCCTTCTGCATTTCAGAGGCCTGTGGCAACCGTGGTAGACTGTCAAAACAGTCAAGGATTTTTAAAATGACAAGATTTTGGACATTATAAATCTGGGACCTGCTGATAGCAATAATGTTTAATGTCTTCTTAAAGCTTTCTGAATCCTGTCTAACCTAGGGAAAGAGGAAGAACAAGCTCCACTTTCATCATGTGTAGAGGGAAGGATTGGTATAACCCATTTAAGGGAAAATTATTGTGCTAATGTGAATTATTTGTGGCCTAAACCTGGTCTGTAGTATATGCAGCATACAAGCTTTGTGGAGACACATAACTGGACAAGAAGTTGTAGGAAATGCTCTTCGTAATTTGCTGGCAAAAAGCTTCATATAGTTTAGAGAGAAATTTTGCTGTGCTTACTAGATCCAGATCATTCAGTGACTAAATCCTTTGTGGCCATCATGCAAACGTCCTTTATTGACACATTCAGCTTGTTCTTGATTGAAATGCCCTAGAACTCCATTGCAAGGCTGCAGAACTGGGAGACAGTGTGATATGTATTAAATCACCTTCTTGTTTGCAAGCTTTTCTTTCAGTATTTGGGATTTTCTTTTGCAGTAGACACTCTTGCTTTGGCTTAGAGTAATCCCTACAACCAGAATACAAATTTCTTTATACTTGTGGATTGAGTCAGTTAATGAGAACAGTTGGTACTGCCTCTTCAGTTTGGCTGAGTTTCTTGTGAGCCAGAAGTCTCTCCAAGGTTGCAGTTCTTACCTGCAATCTTAGCAGCAAGCCCTATCTGAGAAGTAACTCATCAGTGCATTTTTTCCCTGGCCTATTTGCATTTCTCATGAACTGGATAAACCCACTCCAGGACTTCAAGCAGCTATTTCTGGGTCCCTGAGGGGAGGTGGGGATTGCAGGAATATTGTAGCATTGCTTTGCTACTGCTAGCAAATCTGTCAGTGTCAATGGTTTCCAGATTCTTAGTCTGAA
Source organism: Ramphastos sulfuratus (assembly GCA_013399055.1). Taxonomy (NCBI): domain Eukaryota; kingdom Metazoa; phylum Chordata; class Aves; order Piciformes; family Ramphastidae; genus Ramphastos; species Ramphastos sulfuratus. The sequence continues at coordinate 167,055 of WBNM01003914.1, read as the reverse complement.
CATTAAAACAAGTAGTTGCAAGTAGGACATTTTTCATCAAAACTTTTTCTTTTTTACTGGAAAGAAAATGGCTCTTCAAGTAAACAACACTTTTGGAATGGAAGAGGAACTTCTGTTGGTACATTTATTTCTTTACTTAAACTTTGAAAACATACAATTGTTCTCAATTTGGATAATGAAAAACATGTTCTATGCAGACCACCTTCCCAAATTTAATAAAATAGTTTTTGTCTCTGATGAAAACTTTCAGTGAATGAAATAAAACATCTCTTCCCAGCTGCCTCTATTCTGTCTGCATTTTCACAGGTGGAGTTTGTCTGGGAGGCTTTGGAATCCCTTAAAGCTGCAATAAATAGGGTAAAAAGTACTTGTAATATTTGCAGAGTGTCTATCCTTGCTCGGCATTAGCCAACACTTGCAAAGTCACATTTCAAAAGAAGTAGAACGGAATGTTTCTGTTGTTCTGTAGCCTGCTACCGGCGTTGTCTGTAGTGACGGAGTTACCTTCTGTGCACGTCACGCTTCTCTGTGAAGCACATTCCAATTTTCAGCTGAAATTGCTGAAAGAACTCTGGCTTGTCTTTTAACATCCATTACTAAGTATTTGAATTCTCCAAAGTGCAAGAGGATACTTTATGCTGCTAATGACTGACTGACCTTTATATTAACACCACTTCCAAGACAGTTTAGTGGCTTACCCCTTCAGCAAAATTAAGAAATGCAAGGGTTCTATTAATAAGTATTTTGATTCATAGTTCTGCTTTAAAACATAATTATCTCTTACTCATAGTGTTGCTTATACTCCACTGTATTCTCCCTTCATTCAAAAGCTGGCCTGGGATGTAGTTGTGTTTCTGTTCTTCCGTTTATCCCCTGAGTCACATCTTGAAATCGGTGGGGCCACATCATTGTGACAGAGAAGCATTTGGCACTGCATCATCTTGGACTCTTATCTCTCCACACGTTGTTCTTAGAGGAGCTGGAAAACATATGTCCCATTACTTCTGTTGTGGAACAGAAGTAAGATGTAGAACAGCAACTCCAGGTTTTGGGGGAAAGTGTGATGGCTGGGGAGGCCTTAAATAAACGTGGCAACTCTCCATGTTTCTTCCTTCAGCTTTCCAAGTGATGGTAAAATTCTGAGCCCTGATACATGGTAGATATTGGTTGTTTCCTGATACAAATTAGCACTTTCCTTTCTAAAAATGTGAGATTTATCTCACATTTTCCATTTTAGAAGACTTTTGTTTAAGAATAGGCTAAATATCTTCCCTCCCCCCCCCCTCCAGTTAGCAATTAAATCTCTCATTGAGAGACAATAAGGTAGATATGCACATAAATCTTAGAATTATTTTTATGTAGTTTATTACATAGTTATTGATTTAGTAGTGCCGGGGTGGAAAATTTTAAGTTCAGCTGCAGTCACTTAACCAAAATGATTTCTCTCAGACCTTTATGTCATACAACTAAAGTGAAACAGTCATGAGTCAGCAGTGCATCCTGAATGACTCAGCAGTTTATCTGATTAAGGGCATTCTAGCAGAACTGGTGCAATTAAAAAGAAAAGGCACCAGAAATCGAAGAATATGACTTCATTATTGGCACTTATTTCCTCAGTGCAGGCAAAACATCATCCCTAAACTGTTACAGCCTCTGCATTCACAAAATAATGAGAGGAATCAGTTATTTGGATGTTTCCAGCTCCCATCTCACCCCACTAGATCTTTGATTGCAGTCTGCTATGTTGTATCTCTAGTGACACTTCCTGCAGGACTGATTTCTGCCAAACAGCTCAGCTTAGTTCACACACAGAGAGTTTTTCCCAAACAAATATCAGCTGTGTATTTGTGAGCATTACCTTTCATCTATCTGCACAGGATGGGAAGGCTCACGCACCCAAATGGATTTCTTGCCTGTCAGTTTAATTGTTTGTGTGTGAGGTTCCAGCACTCCTAGCTTGAAGTGATTTAGCTATGAGATGGGTATGTATTGAAATATGTTTGTGTGTTGTATGCAATCTGGGTACTGCCTTGCTGCAAGCTGAAAACTAGTGAAATGACTAATTTGATGTATTTCAATCACTGTTTCTAACAAAGATGATTTATTTTAGATGTATCCTGGAATTTTGTATAGAGGGTCACGTCTCGTTACACAGACTAAACCCATGATTCTGATCCCTGGTGCCACTTACCTTCTGTGCTTGCAATGCTTGGTGTCCAACATCACAAATACTTGTTCTGGAAGCTGTAATAGTGCCACAAAAAAGGGCAACTGTATTAATCTGTTATGGAACAGAGTTTTTGTTTGAATCCACGCCTTTTCATTTTAAAGGTCACCTGATGACATCAAAGATCAATAAATGGTTAATGTGTTATATTTCTGTGTTGAAGAAAGAGCCAGTTAGGAACTACTATAAAAAGCAATTGTGCTTTTTCAAGGGTTACAGCTTAGTGTTTTGACTTGGGCTGTTATTTATGCAATTGCCATATTCCCATGGCTCCATCATAAATGAGTTGTGAAATTCAATAGTGTGTCCTGACCAGGTAAATAAATGGGGACAAAATATTATAATGGCCTTCACATTTTGTATCCTATGTGTTTTATCTCAGATAAATAGACTCAATAAATGTTACAATATACGCACTTGTGCCACAAATACTGCATTGGATTCCTAATGGGTCATAAAGTGCCTTTTGCAAACCTTCAAAGAAATGTCAGTCTCTTCAATGGAAAATGTATTTCAGTGCAGAATTTACTTTATACTATTTTGCCCTGCTGAACTTAGTCCTGGCTTATGTTTCTAAACTAGATAGTAAAATTTATGGTTTGGGTTTGATTTGCCTCTTGATTACACAAAGATTTTAATTCTGCTGAAGTGGTACAAGCTGGATTCTTTGTATCTTATTGCATTTTAATGTGTTCAGTATTGTAGTGACATAAGGATAATAATATCAAACCCTGTTATAAGCTACACTTTTTATTTGAAAATATAAAACTGAAGTAATTTACAATATTGCATGAGAGGAAGTCTAAATTGTGCTGCAGAGTTCTGCATTATGTAGAATGGATCATGTTTAACAGTTTGACCTTAAGTGATGTGATTGAGGGTATGAACTGAAAAGATGATCCTAAAATAGAGGATGGATGCAGCACCACCTATAGTCTTATGGCTTTTTGATGACTTGAATGAGAACTCCATTAAAATTTTGTGTTAATATGAAAGTAATCTTCAGCTAAAGTAGATTTAGATAAATTATGTGACCATAGTTATAATTTAATGCTTTAATGCTTAAGTGAACTTGGGAAGCTGAAAATTTAACTTTGCAAAGTAACATTGCATAACCAATAACTTTCAAATAAACTCATTTAATCTAAAAGCAGAATTTCATAGTTGGGGCTCACAGAAAATGAAGATCTATTTATTCTAAGGAGAGTATGGCACATATTGATATGGCCAAATGTAGAGTTACATCTAGATGGTAGTGTTAGTTCCACATTTATTGTAGTGTTTAGGATGATGCAGTCCCAGATGGTTCCATTTAAGTATAAAAGGAAGTTCTTGTAAGTTGCAGAGGCAAGACTAATATGGCTAATATATAATTTCTCTTAGTTGTTCTGTACAGGCTAGTACAAGAATAACTAGTTAATGGTTGCAAGATGTCAGTAAATCTTGGCCACAGAATATTAAAATTGTACAGTCTAAGTTAATTAGGATTCATTACAGTTATATTATTAAATATATGTTGCTGAGGATTAACTTGTGCATTATAGCTGTGATCTTTGAATAGTTTCTGATTATCATCTATCTTTGGGCTAAAGAAATCAAATGGCTAAAACGGCAGCGTAGTGAAGCTGGAGCTGAAGGCATTGGCTTCATTCCATCCTGAGTGCCAGGAAACGCCAAGGAAGTTTTCTTTAATTCCTGTTAGTTTGTAAAGAGTTATTTAGTGTTTGAGTTTTGTTGACGCTGAAGAAGATAATAAAACATAGTACATGGCTAAATACAAATGAGAATAAAAATCAAATGACAGCCAGTCAGCATTACAGTAGCTGCCTCTTAGATCTGGTGTTAGTTCAGGGAACCATTAAGAACCCATCCACTTTCAGCAAAGTCTCTGAAAGACTTCCCATCAGATGAGATGGGGTTGAGCCAGATCCTTTGGCTAAAATACTGAAATGTATTCTTCACAGAATCACAGAATGTCAGGGGCTGGAAGGGACCTCAAAAGCTCATCCAGTCCAACCCCTGCCAGAGCAGGATCTCTTATACCAGATCACACAGGAACGTGTCCAGGCGAGTTTTGAATATTTCCAGAGAGGGAAACTCCACAACCCCCCTGGGCAGCCTGTTCCAGTGTTCTGTCACCTTCACAGTGAAAAAATTCTTCCTCATGTTTACATGAAACTTCTTATGCCTCAGCTTCCACCCATTGCCCCTTGCCCTGTCCTCAGGCATCACTGAGCAGAGCCTGGCTCCATCCTCCTGGCACTCACCCTTTACATATTTATAAACATTGATGAGGTCACCTCTCAGTCTCCTTCCAGCACCGCAGCCCCAGCTCCCTCAGGCTCTCCTCATAAGAGAGATGTTCCACTCCCTGAATCATCTTTGTGGCTCTGTGCTGGACTTTCTCAAGCAGTTCTATGTCTCTCTTGAACTGGAGGGCCCAGAACTGGATGCAGTGCTCCAGATGTGGCCTCACCAGGGCAGAGTAGAGGGGTAGGAGAACCTCTCTCAACCCGCTAACCACAGCCCTTTTAATACACCTCAGAATGACATTGGCCCTTCCGGCCACCAGAGCACATTGCTGGCTCATGGTCAACCTCCCATCAACTAGGACCCTCATATCCTCTTCCCCTTCACTGTCTTCCAACAGATCAGTCCCCAACCTATGCAGATACCTGTGGTTGTTCTTTCTTTCTTCGAGCAATAAATTTCAATAAGTGTTAGGAGAATTAAATAGAAAAAAGGCATGGGGATACACTTGGGCAGATAAGTATATTCACCTTCAAATTAAACTTGTTGATCAGAAAACTAAATTCTAAATGAGATAATTATCCTGTTACATCAGCTGAGGTATCCAAAACACTCTTAAACAAAATCTGTTGAGCAATAAAATTAAAACAGTTTAAAACATCCATAAGCAAATACTGGTGACTGAGCCTGCTTTGGACCTCTTCAGGTATTTTCTATTTCCCAGGAGCTCTTCAAAGGTTTACAAGGTAGCTACCATTGCTATTGCTGGTCAGGAGAGTGGTGATTTGCTGGATTGGCTGTTGCTAGATGTGACCTGTTCCATCACACAAGAATAATTTGTTTCAAGCCTGTCAGAAGTTCACCATCTTAATAAGAGGGAGATTCCTGTAATGTGCAATAATAGTAATTAAAGATTTAAGTGTTACACACTTTTTTTTGTCTTACATACACGTTCTAGAAATAATTTATGTACAGAAAAGTGTCTCAAACTGGCTCCCCTGAGGCTGGTGATCTAAGTCTCATTCCCATAGTGAGGTTAAGACTTGCTAAGAGAGAGTGATTAAAATCAGAATTCAAATGTGAATTGTTGGGAGAGTTGTGTCCTCTCTGGAGATAAAGTAGCAACCATCCATCTGTGAAAGGAAGAGTAAAGTCATCCCCAGAGACACTGATATTTTTCTAAAAAGTGGGAGTAACAATTCTTTTCTTTCCTGTTTAAGAAAACTTTTTTTTCCTTTTTTTTTGGTTTTTTTTCTTTTTTTTTTTTCCTCTAGTTATGAAACGTCGGAGAGACTTGGTTGCTTTTTCTTCAGAAAGCAAACAGGTCTCTGACCTTAGTCTATGTACCTCTGCATGTGGTGCTCCACAAAACATCGCGTGTGTCCAAACAGACACTGTGCCCTGGAAGAAGAGGAGCTCTAAACAAAGCTGTTTATGAGCAGACATGAGCCATCTGAGTGGAGTGGCAGACCTTTCATCACAGCAACAATCACAGGACATGCTTTTATGTTCTTAACAAGTCAAGAAAAAGCCAGTGACTCAAGATCTTTTGTGCACAATACTCTGACTAAAAGAGTTTATGAGGTGTATAATGCCCCATGCGCTGTACTTCCTAACTGTTGGATTGACTTTTGCAGCTCAGATAAAATCTGACATGCTGTCTCCTGACACAAGAGCAGCTAAATATCTCAGGGCTGAGACCAATAGGTTTCCACGCTCTGCCCCACCTTTGTAGAGCTTAAATGCATAACGAGCAGCGAGGTCAGAGAACACAAAGCCTGCTCAGTTTGTTGATTGTTTGATTGTACCATTTACTTCAGTTTTAAATGGCAAAATGCAAGCTGTTGTCCTGATAGACAAGCAATTTGTTGGCCTTTCCAGTCATTAATAAGGGACTTCATGTGAGGTAATAGAATTGTTGCTGCTTTAGCGCATAAACATTTATCCCATCTCCTTAGAAAGATTTAGCAGCTGTAATTTCTGATTTGTTAATTGCTTTTTCCAAGAGCTGTGTTGTTTGGGCTTGCTTTTCTCTCCAGCATAGACAGTTCTGAGAGTTTTGATGTTCCTCCCCGTTGTTACTAGTTTTATCCAGAGCTGGTAGAAAGCCCACCTCTTACTTCTTGCTTTGGCTAATAGTTTCAAACTGCATGTATTGCATTTGAGATAGACAAGGATGAAGACATTTGAAAAGTGTCATATTCTATTACACTATGAAATTCCATGAAAGGTAAAGCACACTGAAAAATTGCGTTGTCTTCCCTTTCGTTTAGTTTCAAGAAAGAAAGAGCTCACAAAAATGTCAAAACTCAGTAAACTCCATATTAAATATAACGAGCTTTTGGCATTGATGCTGCCAGGATCACTGACAGATGGAAATGCTTAAAGCCCTCATAGAATCTCTGTCGCATTTCCTAGCTTGATTTTTTTTTTTTTTCAAGAATGGTTAATACACCTGGACAGTTTGTTGTTAATTCAGTGCTGTCATATAGTTTAAATAGACATTCACCGTTTTTAGCTTTCTAATGTACTTCAGACATCAATCATAAACCTTTTCAGTCTTCAGTCTGCTAGACTGAATCTAAGTTCATTTAGTTTTCTTGTGGAAGGTAAGCTCTGCCTTTCCCATTCATCTTTGTAATGATTTTCTGTGCTTGATCCAGTTTACGTTAATTTTTCTTGAATGAGGGCTGCTGAGGCTGTGCATAACATTGGGACAGGAGTGATTCCAGTATCTTGTGCAGTGCCATAATAGAAATATTTCACCTGCTGTCCCTTAAGCTTGAATCACAGACTCACTGAATTGTTGAAATTGGAAGAGACGTCTGGAGAAATTATACTCCAACCAGCACTACTTAAAGCAGGGTCAGAATATCAGTCAGTTGAATATCAGTCAGCTCAGTGTGTCAGCTTAATAGTGGTCTAAAAAGAGGAAAAAAAGAAGAAAATTGGATATTGAGGAAAATCAGGAAAAAAATACAAACAAACCAGAAAGTATTGTAATGTCACTGCATGTCGTGCACTTTAATCTACAACGATGTGTATGAAGTTCTGGTTCTGTGCCTCAGAGAAAATCCTTGTAAATAAAGGGTACAATAGAAATCCATAAATTCAGAGTGGCATGGTAGAAGATAGAAGGAGATTGCTCATTGTCTGCCAACAAGATCTGGTGCATGAAATGAAAGTAGCAAGAGGCAGGTTCAGAAAAGCAAAAGAAGATGCTCCTTTAAACCTGTGAGATTCACCTGTGGAACTCTGCCACAGGATAGCAAAAGTTTTCAGAAGTTCAAAAAGCAGCTGGAGAGAATTATGGAAGGAAAATCAATTAACAGTGATTTTGTAAGAAGCACAATNTCCAACAGTTCCATGTCCTTTAGGAGTCTGAAGGAGCATTCTGGGAAGTATTATTGCCCCCGGCCTTGTTCTTTTCATTCTTTCTGGGTGGTGTGCACACCTTCTAAAAGCTTTTGAATTTAATTTGGAATTAATTTAAATCTGGAAATCCCATGTAAATATTATTTCTCCTTAGAACTTTAATTTCTAGAGACCAGTTACACAGTGAAAAGTTCTTCTGAAGAATACCACTTCTATGTAATGATAGAACATACTGAGCATGCTACTCGTTCTCTTTCGCCACTGTTATTTTGTTAAGAAGGGTACTTCTAATTTACATAAGGGAAAAAGACATCACTATTATCTCTTTAAGAGAGTGAAATTATAGAGACATCAGCAGGCACAAGAAATGTGTATTTCCACCAACAGATAAATGTTTTCTGAGATGCTTCAATTCGGTCAAATCTGTGTTATCCATAATAAATGGGAAAATTGTATGTGCTGGTAGTGTTCTGAGTTGGCCTGAAAAAAGCAGAATAAAAGCTAATTAAGTTAATAGCTGAGAGCTAAATTCTCCTTCACTTGAGTGTGTCTTCATGGGTGTTACAAAGGCTGAGTACCGTAGTATTTAATGACCACCCAGAAGTCAGGCTTGTCAAGAGTGAGAACTGAATGTTTTTATGAATTGCAGAAGAGGGGTGATAGAGCTCTGGTCACCCAGGGCTTTCAAAGAGAGTCCTCTCAGAGCACTCTGAGGCTGGGCAGGAGTGCTGGCTTTCTCATCCCTGTTTCAATAGCTCCCAGTCACAGCCATTTTCCTAGTAGTAACTTGCTGTCTAACCTCACAGCCATGATATATTCAGCAAATGTTTGTGTCTTACACTTCTCTAAGTGCAGTGGAGTTCAGCTTTAACCTCTTGATAATCTTGTCGCAGAGCACAGCGACTGCTTTTTTTTGACTAAAAGCAGTAATAATACCATCTGATCCTCCAGGTCTTTCTCAAAGAAATATCCTACTCAATTGTGCTTATCAAGCTAAGGAAGTACCTACATATGTTTAGAGACACTTATTCTAAAAGTTTGTCTTTAAAGCTAATGGGAATACTTCTTGATTTTATTTGGAAAAAAGAAAAAGTAAACTGAAAACCTGAAAATGTGTATTTGAAAGCTTTGCTTCTAAAACCCGAAGTTTTGAATTGGAAATGCTTCCATGCTACCTTGTTCCTGCTATCACCTTTCTAGGGTTATGCTTCAGTTTTCCTCTCATGGAAGTGGTGGAAGGTTACAATTCCCCCGAAAATAAAATCACCAGACTAGCTCAGAAGGTTTGGAAGCAAAATGAAGCTATGCATTTAAAGCAAGCTAAAATCTAAAAGCATAAGATACATTGTATCTGTACAAAAATATATTTACATGTATTTACAAAGTAGAGACAACACAAGGACCCTCTTAAGGACCTCAGTCACCCCTCTGGACAAACCCAGAAGGGCTTCTAACAACCTTCTTTTTCCCCCTCCCCCTTCTTTCTCTCTCCCATTACCTCCCAGACAGTTTGCACCAGCAAGAAGTTCAGGACAGAGATAAGGACTATGCAAAGCAAAGTTGTGGAGGAGAGGAGCAAAGAAAGAGACAGAATTGTTTCTGGAACTGAATTTTCTCCCCATCAACAAGCGAATGGAATCACATAGATTTATCTTCGTTACTCTTTTTGCATCCAATAGCCAATTATTTACTTCTTTTACCTTTTTTTTTTTTTTTTTTTTTTAATTCAGCATCTCTGGAAAGTCCATCTCTTGTTTACAGTTAGACAGGAAAAACTAAGCTAAGCTTTAAAAACATAACAGAAGTAGAATACACTCAAAATACAGCTCTGGTCCAAACCCAGTGCAATAATTAAAGCCCTCTGCATGTTTCTCAGATAAGTTTTTTGTTTGTTTGCTTTTAAATGAATCATCATTATTCCAAGGAAAGCCACCAATTTATGGGAAACTTTTGGGTTTTTTCCTTAGGAGAAACCCCCTCCCTTTAAAACCAGGTGCAGTCATCCACTTCATGGCAAAATGGAGGAAAGAAATATTTTGCTTCCATTCTGGATACTTGAATGTCACCCTTGACTCAGGGAGTTAATTTGTGGTTCTCTGAGTGCAGTGTTTCCTGTAACCTATCAAATCAGACCACTCCATCTCACAGTGAGCAGGGGTCTGTTCCTTAATCCTGGTTTCCCTGTTTTCTCTTAACCTACATCATCTGTGGAAATTGTCCGGAGTCAGTCCAGGAGCTTCTCCCAAGTCACCTTGCTTGTATCCAGCTGAGGGTCTTATAATGATGGCTTTTCACAGTTTGCCTGTTCCAGCAATTATTTCCTGGTTTCTAGCCAAACAGTGATTCACACAGCTTATAAAGGTTTCATTCCACTTCTGTTTGCAGTTTCCAACTTTCTGGTGTTTTCCTGCAATTGCACTTCCAGAAGGCCTACTCCCTTTTTTCTTCCCTTATATCCTCCTGCTTCATTCCATTGACCATCATTTGCCTCTTCCTTTCATGCGGTTAGAGCAGAGCTTTGCTGGATAGTTTAGATGCTGCAGCAGCTCATTTAGTTCTTTGCTCTTGAAGATTTTTCATATTTATCATGGAATTTTAATTCATCTGGAAAAATTTCGTCTTCTAGCAGAAGACATTTTGACATGGAGCTGTGCTTTGATGCATGGTCCAAACTGTGCAAAAGAACACAAAGTACAGCTCAGCTTTGCAAGATCTCTTTTACAAGGCCTTTGTACCTAGCAATGAAGGTTGGAACTAGCGTTCTCGAATAGCAGTATTACACTTTTTTACTTCTTCCCTCTGTAAGGGAGAGGTAATTAGGTACTGCGAGACGATATTATAAAAATATTAATATATAATTTATTAATATTAATCAGAACTCACACCACCCCCTACCACCATTTAATAATAACAATAGTAACAGGCTCTTTGCAACGTTATGGAAACAATATACAGGTTATAACAGGATCTGAAGTAACTATTAAATATATAGTTTAACAGAACTCGAACCAAACTGGAAAAGAGAAGGTTTGTGGTCAAT